>JAVJIF010006316.1:0-197627 GCA_038442645.1 Agave tequilana
TCTCGGGAGGGACCATCTATGATCTATCTCAACGTAGATTATTATTCTTCAAATTTCTGGATAATTTTATTTACCCTAATTATTCAGAGTTCTCACTTTGGATAATTAAGTTGGCCTGTTTGTTTCAAGTCGTAAGTCGTAAAATGAGATAAAAAAAGTGAACTGTAACAGAGAAAATATATTGTATTTTACGATATTTCGTTGATAAAGTGAAGTGTAAATGGAAAAGTATATTGTGTTTTACGGTGTTTGATTGATAAAGTGAAAGTGTAAATAATAAATTATATTGTGTTTTACGGTGTTTGGTTGGTAATGTAAAAGTGTAAGTGAAAAAGTTGACCACACAAATTAACTGTAGTAGTGATTTAAATATTATAAATACTATTAAATTAATCTACTATTGAAAATTAAATTGTATTAATAAATTTGAGATAAAAAATTAATAATCTTAACATTTTATTTATAACAATAATATTATAAAATATTAGTATAAATAGTAAAATATTAATAAAATATTAACTAAATAAATAATATAAAATTTTAAGAAAATCTAAAGAACATTAATAAAATTTTAAGAATACTAATAAAATATAAATATTAAAAAATCTTAAAAATAATAAATTATTTTATAATATTATAATATTAAAAAAACTTGAAAATATTATAATATAAATTTTATTATAATATTATTGTAATATTATAGAAATATAACTTTAATAAAGTAAAATATAATTATAATTTAATAATAAATTATCATTATAGTATTATTATTACAATATTAACATAATAAAATATTAATATAATAATATATATATTATGATATTAATAAAGTATTTTTTATATTAAAAAATAATAATTAAATGTATAGTATTTTATATTAAAGTATAATATTGTTATATTAATAAAATATTAACTCAACAATAAAATCATAAAAATGGAATAAGTATTAATAAAATAATAAAGTATTAAATAAAATATAAATTAAAAATATTAAATTAAAATAGTAAAATATTAAATATTAAAATAATATTAAAACAATAAAAATAAATGTTAAAAATATAAAATAATTAATAAGAAATTGAACACTATTTAAAATATTAAATATTTAACAATATTAAATTATATATGTTGATTATTAGTAACTGTTTTGAACTGTAAGTGAACTACAAGTGAGAGTTACATGACCACAAAACTAGCTGTAGCAACTGCAAGTGAGAAAATATGAGTGTAAAAGTATCAGAGCCTAGGTTCACACCTGGTGTGGGTAACCACCTGGGTCAATCCTTAGACTCTTACCAACAGTACAGGCAGAGGAAGATTAAAGTTTGGGGATTCCAGCAACGAGTACAAGAATACCATGACCTTGACAATTCATTCCTTGACTCGTTTGTATTCCTTCCTTCATTCTAGTTGTCAAGCAGAACATCCGATTTCCTTCTCGCTTTCCTTGCATCGTTATGCTTCCTATCCGTTAGGAACTACCATCCCGAGGTTCTTATAGATAGCAGAGTGCGCGGCGGAAGTGTCGTGGATCCATAACTTTTAAGCTTTGGGGTTAGCAATATTGTTCTCACACCTGATTGAAATTGCGAGGACGCAATTTTTTGTAAGGTGGGGAGAAATGTAACACCCTGCTCCCCGGTGTACGTATCACCGTATCTGTACGCGATACGACGTACAAATTTGATTTGACCTCTGTAGTATTCCGATTGACCTGATTTCAGTTTCAAAAATTATTTTCTAATATTGTAGATTTTTCCTGCTCCCCGGTGTACGTATCACCGTATCTGTACGCGATACGACGTACAAATTTGATTTGACCTCTGTAGTATTCCGATTGACCTGATTTCAGTTTCAAAAATTATTTTCTAATATTGTAGATTTTTCAGGATTTTTTGGAAATTTTCTGGATTATTTTGGAAAATATCCGTTGTCGGTGTCGACCGATACCGATAACTGGCCTTCCGATTTTTATTTCACAAACGGAGTAGAATTTTGAGAATCGGCCTTCACCGTATGTCTTAGAATCGTATTATCTACGTTCGGGTATTTTTGGGAATTTTTCTGATTTTATCGAAAATCCGGCCAAAACCGGTGTCGCCCGTATCGGCGAGACACTCCGGGATTTTTAATTTGCAACCCGGATTGAATTTCGACAAACTGTCTTCATATTACGTCTCAGCGTAATATTTCCTATTTTCTATAATTTTTGGGTCTTGTTCGGAGATGGTTGAATAATGGGCCATTATAATAATAATTAATTATTATTTTTAAAAATCTTTTCTTCTTCCTTTCTTCTCCTTTCTTCCCAACGAAGCCACTTCCACCGCCCTACTGTTCACTCCACCGCCTCTTCTCTCTCTCCTCCCCTATAAAACCCAATCTCCTCTCTCTCTATCACACACACTCTCTCTCTCTCTCTCCACAACTCTCTCTCTCTCTAACCTCTCTCCTCTCTCTCTCTCTTCTATTTTCTCTCTCCCTCACTCCCCTGTTCTCTCCTCTGGTGGATAACGGAGGCACGCCGGAGGTCGACCCGGCGCCGGCGATGTGGGAGGTCGGACGCCGGTGGCACGGGAGGTCGGCCAGGCGCCGGCGGCGCGGCCTGGCCGGCGGCACAGGTGGCGCCAGCGGCGCACCCTCTTCTTCTCTCCCGTCTCTCTCTCTCTCGCTGGTGGGGTGATCCGGCGGCCCTAGGCGCCGGAACAGGGCCGGCGCCGGCGGGCCGGAGGCGCCGGCGGGCCGGCGGCGCCGGCGGTCACGCCGGCAGCGGCCGCGCCGGGCGGCGGCGCGCGCGGGCCGTGGCAGCAGCAGCGCACACTGCTGCTGCTGCTGGTGCTTCTTAGAGAAGAAACCCATTAGGGTTTCGGGTTTTGGGTTTGGGTTTAATTCCAAACCCGACCCGTTTACACCCCAAACCCTACCCGTTAAGGTAAACTTTCATTTTAGCCCCTGTAAATTTTTAAATTACTTTAAGGCCCTTGTAAAATTACAATTAGCCCCCTGAACATTTCAGTTTATTACGTATCTAACCTTTTTATATCGGTTTTGGTATTCGGGCGATATCTGGAGCATTCGGACTCCAATTCGGGCGATTCTGGATCCGTTGCGATCGTGGAGAAGAGAGCTACAGTTTTGTAGCCAGTTTGTGAGTGTTTTTACTTTATAAATTATCTTTTTATTATATTGATTGCACTTAGTTGCGTTATTTAAATAAACATGATACCGGTAAAATAAATCGTAGACAATCATAAAACACTGTCATCACCACTGTACTTAAAAATATGCCTGAGACCTACTAGACGTAGAGTGTGACACTGGATACCTATTTAATCATGTTCATGGACTGATAACATCCGGCCCACTATGTCACCATATGTTGGACACTATCATGACATGTACTGTGTCACAGTCATGTTACATGCATATATGCTAGACACCAGTACTATAAGACACAGTCGACCACTGTGCCTACATATATTAGTGCCACGCAGGCTTACGGCTACTGTAGTTCATTGTACATGATAGTAGACACTGACCACTATTATTATCGGTGCATGTTACACAGATTCTATGACACGGCACACTTGTTATTTCGTAGGCATAGCCCATCGATACTTAGCGGCCTCACTACACGAAATACCGTTATGACATGTATTATTATCCTCGTTACATGGATTCTCGACATATCACTGCACGGACTATCGCATTCCATGTTAGCATGATCATTATATACATTTATGTCATACTTACATATTACAGATACACATGCATATAATGTTTCTCACTTATTATCATATGACTCACTGTGCACGTTACACAGATTATTGTTCCATGTTATCGTATCCATGTTATATGATCGTTTCCTGTTAATGATATGGATATTCCGGTTACTGGACATGTGAGCTGTTGATATGCGATGTGTGGGTTCCCGTTACTGATATGGATATTCCCGATACTGGACATGATATGGATATTCCCGTTACTGGACATGACTGCTGTTGATATGCGATGTGTGGAACTAAGTGCCACGTGGATCCAAGCCACGGGGGCCACCTCTAGAATCCCACATCTATTGTTCCCGTTTCCCGGTATATTGTTCATGATATCTTGTTCATGTTATATTGTTCCTGATTCTCGTGATATTGTTCTATGCTATCAACAGAGCTCAGGTCCAGTAATCATGTTACCCGTACCATGTACTGTAATTATTCTTGTTACATTGTATACTTGACATATCACATATCAGATCATAAAGATAACTTGGGTATGGGGGAGACTTGACGGTTGACTAGATCTTATCAGGTGGATGTACTGGATCCATATTGAGGTCCCACTGCAGGGGACCGGGTAGTGCTGGCTACCATCTGTTACTCATGTTACATGTTACAGCTCTAGCGGGCTGGCCCTGGTCTCAGCAGCCAGGGATCTGTTTAAGGCCGTGATCCCGGGTATGCACGGGATACATCCACCCGATAAGAACTCCTCGACCATGAGTTTCCAATTAACATAATAAAATAGTATACACGATAGTGACATCGGGAACATTTGTTATTTGGTTACTCTCTCGTTTGGATAATGGTACCCGTAGGCCATGTCCGGATGGGTTCGACTGGGGTGCGGGCTTCAGTATGAACCGCCAGTGGTATGGGACACTGGAAGAGAGTAATTAAAATAGCAGGTGGTACTGATCGCTACTATTGTATAAATGACATGACTTTGACATGACCTGCCTGCTACATGTTTAGTTGTACTTGTTACTGTTCCTGATCATTTATCTGCTATCATGTGACATGTATACATTGCTATTGTTCCTGTTTCTTGTTACACTTTCTTTAGTGCCCTACTACTCATGCACATGTAGACTTTGTTACATTACCTGGTATATGTTCACTATATGTAGTGGCATACTATGCATGTTCTGCATTACATATATTTTATTGTTGCAGACATATGCTCATCTGCATGTTCACCTCTATCACGTCACCACTATCATGTTCATGTCTAGTACGTCACCACTAGACCACATTAGTTATTACATAAACTGGACACGACTATAGATATGACCTGATAATAACCGGCTAGGTAGTGATGGTATTAAAAGTTGACCTGTTTATATCTTTGCACTGCTTCCATGTTTAACTCTTTCTACTGTTTATATATATCCTTATTATATGGTATCACTATTACGACAGCATGTATTATCTATTACTATTGTGCATTGCCTCCTTCAGTTTTACCACTCACTAGGTCGCTTTCTGACGACCCTGGGTTTGCATGCCCAGATTGGAGATCCGAGTTACCATAGCTTCAGAGAGTGCCTTGGAGTCACATGGGAGATTCCGCATCGGGACTATTCCTAGGTATCTTTGTGCTTTATTTCCGTTATCTTCTTTGTCCCCATTTTTCATATTTGTTATGATCGCTGACTTCTTCTTGCAGGTATTCTTGTACTGCTTTCATGCTGGACCCCAGGTATTTATGGAGGTTATTTATTGTACTGAGGCTTAACGTACGCGTGAGCGTGTTTACACCTCGCGTATGTACGTCGCCATAACGTCCCCGTATCCTTGGGATCGGGGCGTTACAAAAAGTGAGATTTACATGACCACAAATTTAACTGTAGCAACTGCAAGCGGGAAAAGAAGAGTTGCATTTTCCAACTTGTTTTTCAGCGAAACAAATAACGGAAAATGGAAAAGAAGTTTTAAGACTTGCGTTTTGTGACGTTTTGCGGCGAAACAAACACGCCCTAAGTTGCTAAGTTTTCATATTAGTACCTGAATTCATATCTACCTATTTATATCTACATTATTTATAAAAGCATTAATAGCGTTTCCTTATATTATCATAATAAATTTTCACTTTTTATTAAGAAAAATAAAAACTCAATTAAAAAGAAATTTCAAATTATAACATAATTAGTGTATGAGCTGTTACAGCACTCCTCAACAGAACAGAATTGATAAAAAAAATCTCAAATAAACTCATGGTTGACAAAAGAAAAGGTCCCAATTAAAAACTTTTCTCGTGCATTTTTTATTCTCTAAACCTTTTCTAAACTGTTACTCTAAAATTTTAATTTTCTACAATTAATAAAAGCAGAAAAAGAAAAGTTTCTTTAATTTTCTACTCTAAATCATGTTCTAATTGTAAAACCTAACAGATTTCGAGAGAAAAATAAGTTTAAGCTCTCATATTTTGCTTTTTAGTCACAGTTTTTTTAATGTATATTTTTATATGATAATATCTAAGTTTTCTACTAGATTTTTTTATGAAATTTGATAAACTCCTGTAGTGGTCAAAATTTGACCCTCATAGGATGATGAAGCGTGTCCAAACAACCAAAACTCTCTGTCACTCTGAAGTCATTTCAGAAGCTGCTCTTGATCCCGAGGACACTCATATTGATAATTCTAATGCTCTCAGCCATCTCGGAGCTTTCTTCTTCTTGAGACTTCAGCTCCGCGCAACGTAACATTAGCAACATATCATCCTTGATTTCCGCCTTCAGTTACACCACAACAACAGATCATCCCTGATCTACACAGACAGTTTCGCATCTTGATCGTTCATAACGTAAAATGCCCACCATCCTGAACAGTTATGAACAAAGCGAGACTCTCTGCATGCTTCCCAACAATCAAGCGCCAACAAGCACGACCATTACAACAAATCAACACACGCAGATTATGTGGTTACAAGGATCGCGCCCATACCATCGGCCCCATGCATGCATATCAGATCTAAAATAAATAGACTTTCTTCTCTAGTGAGAAGTGTAAATCACCTAGAGGGGGGTGAATAGGTGATAATGCTAATCTAGAAACTAAATGCGCTAAATGCGGAAGCTAAAGACAATTTTGCAACACACTTAATACAACACACAAGTGTAGCCGAATTCCCCGTGAAGGGCTCTGGACTAACTCCTATTGATTCCCCTAAATATGGGTTGAGGTGCTATATGAAGCTCTTGTGGTTAAGTATAAGTGAGGCACACACAAACAACCAAGCATATAAGATGAATAGGCAATATGAATAAATGCAAGACACAACACAAGCAATATGATATGATGCTGAGAATGATGTTTTGCACAATATAAAGAGAGAGAGGGTTAGAGAGACAATGGATCAAACGCTAACAACAAGATATGTTTCGAGGTTCGAGCCCCTATCTCTACATCCCCGCCTTCACCAAGAAGGATTTCTAATCCACTAAAGGAGTATCGAACTCCTCTCTCAACCTTACAATGCCACCGAGGCAATACAACCACAATCCACCTCTACCGAAGAGGGATAAGGCCCGTAGCCAACAACAAACACAATCACCTCTACCGAAGAGGGATCCAAACAATACCACTCCGATCAACCTCTACCAAAGAGGGATACAATAAAATAAGGAGGGTTTACAACTTGGAGGCTCAATCAACCTCAAACACTTCTCTTTTCCACAAAACAAAGATCCTATAGAATAGGATAGAAGATATAGCTCAAGTGTGGAAAAACAAAGTGTTTTGATCAAAGAAAATCTCTTGGGAAAATACCAAATTGATATAGAAATTAAGAACAAGAAACTAATTCCCAAAAACCTATTTTCTTTGAAAAATGACAAAACACTTTAAAACAAATAAGATGGATCTTTTGGCACTTAAAACTCTTTTTGAAAA
Source organism: Agave tequilana (assembly GCA_038442645.1). Taxonomy (NCBI): domain Eukaryota; kingdom Viridiplantae; phylum Streptophyta; class Magnoliopsida; order Asparagales; family Asparagaceae; genus Agave; species Agave tequilana. The sequence goes on from JAVJIF010006316.1 coordinate 7,668, forward strand.
CTTGTAAAACACTTCAGAAAAGTAGGAATTTTTGCTCTTGAAAATCTTATTTAAAACCCCCAAGCAATGGGATATTTATAGCCCCAAAACAAAACTAGCCGTTAGGCTGATCTGGCAGCCTGATAGGCCTAGCGGTCGGCAGGCCGACCGACCGCCAACTGTCAGAAATGTGACCGTTGGGGCAACCCGGTCGACCGCACGGCCGACCGCCCAGATACAGAGAGCAGACTCTCTGATCCGCTCGGCCGCTCGGCCGACCGCCCAGATACAGAGAGCAAGGCTCTCTGATCCGGTCGGCCGCCCGACCGACCGGCCCACTGTGCCAGCAGACGTGCACAAGTCTGTGCACGTCGCGGTCGACCGGCTTGGTCTGTCAGCACTGTTCTGGGTCAGAAACACTTGTTAAAAATATTTCTAAAAATCTTTTAACTCTTGTAAAAATACCCAAAAATAGTTTTTTCATTTTTGCATTGATATATAAACATGTGATAAAAAATTTAGCTCGAATATCAAGCATATGAAACCATTTTTGTGTTTTAACATTTTTACCAAAAACCAAAACTTGTATTTTATTAAACTTGAATTTTTCAACACATGAATAGTATAGTAAAAATAAGTTTGTATAAGAAGTTTAAGCATGCATGTATAGAAAGAATATATCTACTATACATAAATCAATTAAACTTGTTTTGATCAACTATTCATGAAAACAAATATCGGTTAAACTAAAACCGAAAAAAACCATAAAACGTGTGTGTTGTGCACTTGAGCATATCAACTATACTTATCTTTACAAATAGATCTAAATACACTAAACTATGGATACCTAAGTCTTCTTGACGATCTTCATCTTCAAGTCGACTCGGTCCAAACTCCGTGATCCAACGAGCAAGGCTATGTATAATCTTGACGCTCGGGCCCTGAAATCACCATGTGAAAGCTTCCAAACTCCTCTTTTTGAAGCATATCAACTATATTTATCTTTACAAATGGATCTAAACACACTAAACTATGGATACCTAAGTCTTCTTGACGATCTTCATCTTCAAGTCGACTCGGTCCAAACTCTGTGATCCAACGAGCAAGGCTATATATGATCTTGATGCTCGGGCCCTGGAATCACCATGTGAAAGCTTCCAAACTCCTCTTTTTGAAGCAATCACCAACTAATATCTTGATCAATGATCTGTAACTAAAATCACAAGATAATTAGTAAACATAACTACATGAGTTAATCATCATCAAAACTAGAGAGGAGGGCCTCCGGGCCAACAATCTCCCCCTTTTTGATGATGACAAAACTCATGGAGTTATATATGCATGGATTAAAGTTAAGCTTCAAAGAATCTCCCCCTTAACTCATGCATAAACAAGTAAACATAAATAATATACAATAAAGGCTCTTAAACATGAATGCATGTCTATGCATAAACAATAAAAGGTTCTAGATACCAATGAAATGTTCAAAAACAAACATGCTCTAGATACCAATTAAAATTAAACTAAATTAAACTTAATATATGCAAAACATAAATATGCATATATAAACCAAAATTTTTCTCCCCCTTTTTGTCAATCATCAACAAAGGGGTAAAAACCAAAACAAAACAAAATCTTCTCCCCCTTTTTAATACAAAGAAACACTCATCAATAAGGGGTAAAAGCAAAACCAAATCAATAATTTTTCTCCCCTTTTTGTTCGAAACAATGAATCAATAAAAGGGTTAATAAAGACAATGTTCTCCCCTTTTTGTCTAAAACAAAAACAAAATCAAATAGGGGTGACAATTAATTAAGATATCAATTGAAAATATGTCAAGTAGCATTTTGATACCAATTGAAAGTAAACATAGATCAATCAATAAATGATATATGCGATATACATTCATGAAGAGGAAGATGTGAAGCTTACCTACATAGATACATTACATGAAGGAGGGATGCCAAGCCCTAATTCACATAACGTATACTATGCAATGCATAAGAGGAGATGTGAAGCTCCCCCTACACACGTGTATTACATAAAGAAGAGATTGTCAAGCTCTTCAATACAAGATACACTCATCATGAATCTATATGTAGAAGAGATGTTAAGCTCTCCTTGCATATAGGCAATACAAATCAAAACTTTTGTATTTATCTTTTAAAACAAAATTTTGAATTTTCTCAATAAAACAAATTTGATACCAATTAAAAGTATTATTCTTTTTAAACATATGATACTAAATTGAAATTATTATTTTCTATCATAAAGTAAGGGAGTGGAAATACAAATACCAATTGTAAATATGAAAATCGAATTTTTTCCCCCTTTATGAAATACCAACAAAACACATGCATAGGCTTGAAATAAGATACCAATTGAAAAGCAATTGAAAACTAATCAATTGAAATAAAATTGAAGCTCAAGCTTAGCATAAACACAAACATATATATGTATGAAAAATAGATACCAATTGAAATTGATATCTTTAAATGAAAGCATACATACATACAAATATATGAGTATACAAGAAAGGTCAAAATTGATACCAATTAAAAGAGTCCAATGATACCAATTGAAACAACAATAATGATCAAGTGTATACATCATATAACTACCACCCAACCATGTTTTAGTTTAAAATGATTTTCATATAAAGCATACATGAGGCATGGTCTCCCATCCAACCACCCATGGATGGTAGGGGTTTTCAAAATTAGGTTTGAAAATTTTAGTTTGTTTGAAAACTCTACCAAAATGAAGAATATCGCAACTAGTTATATGAAAAATTTGAAAACTAGTACGAAATCCTTCAAGTAAGGAATAAAACAAGGTTATTTTTCATGAAAACATGAAATTCACATGATAATCAACACTCTAAGCTAATTAAGCATAAATATGACTCATGAAAACAAACACATGATTAAAAAATAAATGTGAGTGTACAAATACAATGTGAAGATCATAATCTTGAAAGATGGTCGATAAGCTCAATATTCCTTGAAACAAGAAAATCATCAAAACTTATTTAATCTTCAAGGTATATGTATGTCCTATACAAACTAAAGTATACATACATATCCAAACACAACGAGTCCACAAAGATATATGCATGAAGGCACGTGGCTCAAAGGATGTATATGTATAAACAATAATTTGGATAAAATGGACATATACATGAAGTTAAACATATAAACATAAAACAATTCCAAAATGGGAATACAAGTTTAAAATGCATGGATCATCAAAACTAGACTATACTAGCACATCTAATGGGTTCAAATAAGCATTCAAGGTCAAACATATATAGATTTATTTGTGGCCCACTATATGCACAAATATATACCTAGTCTTATGAAAACTAACATCTAAACATATATTCAAAAACATGAAGCATCAAAACAAGATAAAGATCATCATGATAAACAAAAACATGATTATTATGCAAATCCACATGTTATTAAATTCATGATGTACATGATAGCTAAACAAAGGTGAGAACTCAAAATATTGGTCCATATAAACATGGGTGTCTCAAAATACTATACATGTATGTCATAAGTCTAATTATCATGGCATTTTCATAATAATCTAAAAACAATAAATCATGCTATAGACAATGAACATGAAAGCATGTAAACAATAATTAGGAGTTAGAGACCGTTACCAAAACCTATGAGGCAACTTCTCCATGTCTCCAAAACATGGTGGTCTTCCCACCAAACCTTCCCTTAAAGTGATGCACCCAAATGTTTCCTTTAAGTACGGAACGCATCCACTCCAAGGTACCGCTACTCTCACGTCATGTGAGAGCCCACACCTACATCATACATAAGAGGGGTGGTCTTTGGTACCCATAACTTTTTGGGTCCATGGGGGTTAGTCTCTTCTCTAACCCAAACAAAATTCTTTGCTAAATTAGAAGCATGTATAACGATCATAACAAAATTTAGCAAGGTGGCCCTTACGTCCATAATGTGTACAAGTGTACACATGAGCATACATAGTGTGATGGTGTCCGTGAGGAGCATGTGTATGCCGTGATGGGTGTGCATGTATAATAGATGGAACTTGTTTCTTTCGAAACAAAGTTTCCAAACGTGTATGACCCACTACACATTGGCTCAAAGTGGAGCCCAAATAATCAACACTTTTCTTCAAAACATTTATATCATTTTTAACACTTGAAGATAAAATGGAGCATGCAAGGAGTGATCTAGATGGAACTACCCTAGCATTGCAAACATGAGAAACAATATCATTTTTCAAAGATTTATTTTTATTTAAACAAATTTCTAATTCTTTTGAAATGAAGTCAATTTCTCTTTTTAAAGAATCATTTTCTTTTAAAACAAAATCAACTTTTGAAGACAAAACATCATTATTCTTCAAAAGAGTTTCACAATCATTTTTAGATTTAAAACTTTATTTTCTTTTAATGCAAGTTCAAGTTGAGACCTTAATGAATCCCTTTCATTATAGATCTCCACTTTCTCTTGCAAAACACAATCAAGTTTAGAAGACAATTTTTCATTTTCTTTATTTAAAACACAAGTCTTCTTTTTCAAAATTTTATACTTTTCAATTAATTTTTCACAAACAATTGAGAGTTCTTCATTTAAAGTATGGGCATCATAATCATCACATGAAAAACTAGCATACTCATTACAATCTAAGTGGATTTCCGAGTGTACCTCAAGGGAGTCATTCCCTTGGACCGTATAGCATTGTTGCGGCTCGGATTCATCTCCACTAGATTCTTCTTCTTGTTAGATTGGCATTTGAAGCTCGGAGGTGGTGGTGGTTGTCAACTTGTTCCACACTGCAAAGGCGGAATCAAGATTAGAAACAAGCAAAAGATATTCTTTATTTAATGTGCTTCTAATGGCCTCAAGGGCTTGTGCATTGGCCCCTATATGCTTGCTATCGCTAAGGTAGGATTCCTTGGTAATGGCAAGGTAAACCTTATGTCCTAGGGTTTGTAAATAAACGGATATCCTAATCTTCCAAATAAAAATGTTGGAAGGGTCAAACATAGGTGGGGTCATGATGTCCATGGATGTAAACTATATGTGTGCAAACAAGCAAATGCAAACAAGATTAGCAAACAAAGGATCTCACTCCTAGGATGTTAAGCCTAAGTATCAGGAGCGTAGACTCTGATACCAATTGTAAATCACCTAGAGGGGGGGTGAATAGGTGATAATGCTAATCTAGAAACTAAATGCGCTAAATGCGGAAGCTAAAGACAATTTTGCAACACACTTAATACAACACACAAGTGTAGCCGAATTCCCCGTGAAGGGCTCTGAACTAACTCCTCTTGATTCCCCTAAATATGGGTTGAGGTGCTATATGAAGCTCTTGTGGTTAAGTATAAGTGAGGCACACACAAACAACCAAGCATATAAGATGAATAGGCAATATGAATAAATATAAGGCACAACACAAGCAAATATGATATGATGCTAAGAATGATACTTTGCACAATATAAAGAGAGAGGGTTAGAGAGACAATGGATCAAACGCTAACAACAAGATATGTTTCGAGGTTCGAGCCCCTAGCTCTACATCCCCACCTTCACTGAGAAGGATTTCTAATCCACTAATGGAGTACCGAACTCCTCTCTCAACCTTATAATGCCACCGAGGCAATACAACCACAATCCACCTCTACCGAAGAGGGATAAGGCCCGTAGCCAACAACAAACACAATCACCTCTACCGAAGAGGGATCCAAACAATACCACTCCGATCAACCTCTATCAAAGAGGGATACAACAAAATAAGGAGGGTTTACAACTTGGAGGCTCAATCAACCTCAAACACTTCTCTTTTCCACAAAACAAAGATCCTATAGAATAGGATAGAAGATATAGCTCAAGTGTGGAAAAACAAAGTGTTTTGATCAAAGAAAATCTCTTAGGAAAATACCAAATTGATATAGAAATTAAGAACAAGAAACTAATTCCCAAAACCTATTTTCTTTGAAAAATGATAAAACACTTTAAAACAAATAAGATGGATCTTTTGGCACTTAAAACTCTTTTTGAAAACTTGTAAAACACTTCAGAAAAGTAGGAATTTTTGCTCTTAAAAATCTTATTTAAAACCCCCAAGCAATGGGTATTTATAGCCCCAAAACAAAACTAGCCGTTAGGCTGATCTGGCAGGCTGACAGGCCTAGCGGCGCCAACAGTCAGAAATGTGACCGTTGGGGCAACCCGGTCGAACGCACGGCCGACCGCCCAGATACAGAGAGCAGACTCTCTGATCCGCTCGGCCGCTCGGCCGACCGCCCAGATACAGAGAGCAAGGCTCTCTGATCCGGTCGGCCGACCGGCCCACTGTGCCAGCAGACGTGCACAAGTCTGTGCACGTCGTGGTCGACCGGCTTGGTCTGTCAGCACTGTTCTGGGTTAGAAACACTTGTTAAAAATATTTCTAAAAATCTTTTAACTCTTGTAAAAATACTCAAAAATAATTTTATCATTTTGCATAGATATATAAACATGTAATAAAAAATTTAGCTCAAATATCAAGCATATGAAACCATTTTTGTGTTTAAACATTTTTACCAAAAATTAAAACTTATATTTTATCAAACTTGAATTTTTCAACACATGAATAGGATAGTCAAAATAAGTTTGTATAAGAAGTTTAAGCATGCATGTATAGAAAGAATATATCTACTATACATAAACCAATTAAACTTGTTTTGATCAACTATTCATGAAAACATTTATCGGTTAAACTAAAACCGAAAAACCATAAAACGTGTGTGTTGTGCACTTGAGCATATCAACTATACTTATCTTTACAAATGGATATAAACACACTAAATTATGGATACCTAAGTCTTCTTGACGATCTTCATCTTCAAGTCGACTCGGTCCAAACTCCGTGATCCAACGAGCAAGGCTATGTATGATCTTGATGCTCGGGCCCTAGAATCACCATGTGAAAGCTTCCAAACTCCTCTTTTTGAAGCATATCAACTATACTTATCTTTACAAATGGATCTAAACACACTAAACTATGGATACCTAAGTCTTCTTGACGATCTTCATCTTCAAGTCGACTCGGTCCAAACTCCGTGATCCAACGAGCAAGGCTATGTATGATCTTGATGCTCGGGCCCTGGAATCACCATGTGAAAGCTTCCAAACTCCTCTTTTTGAAGCAATCACCAACTCATATCTTGATCAATGATCTGTAACTAAAATCACAAGATAATTAGTAAACATAACTACATGAGTTAATCATCATCAAAACTAGAGAGGAAGGCCTCCGGGCAACAAGAAGGTGATTTTTTCTATCCCAAGAAGCACTGAAACTCTGGAATTCAATGTTTATAATTTTGTAACCCGCAGATTATAGTGGATTCTTCTCGTTCTCTCCGTGGTTTTTTTTGATTTGAATTTTCATACAAAAATCGTGTGTCTCTTTTGTGCTATGTATTATTTTTTTCTTACACCCGTAATTCTCACTCAATTCTACCCTCGATTGTGGTGAGCATCAACCGTCTGATCGCTCCACCACAGTTCCTATTTACATAGTTTTATTTGGTAACTATAAAATTGATAGCAGAATTGGAATGATACAAAAAAAAAAAAAGTCAAATTCACATGCACGAGGTGCACCTGAATTTTACTAGTTATAATTAAAAAAGAACCGTTATTTTCTTACAAACTAAACGTCATTCTATTTAAACCGAAGCTGTTGGCTTTATTTAATTAAGTTTTTGTTTCTTCCTTTTTACATTGATATTTATTATATTAGTGGCTTTTTTCTAAGCAAAGCTGGTTTTTAGTTGTGTGGCAAAAACAAGTTTAAGTGCAGCAAAATAAAGGCTAGATAGCCTCTCACTTATGAAATTATAAAATATATTACATGCGCGAGCGTCTGTGCAAAACTTACCCCTGTCGCACAAGCTGTGTTACATGAAATATTAACAGGTCCAAATATTATTCATACCTATAGATATATTTGTTGGGAAATATGAAGAATATATGTGAATCTTTGAGTTGAATTATGGCGAGATCAGTTAATAGAATCAATTGGATAATGGTTGGAGTGTGTTCTCCTTCCATTGGGGATGAACGTGGTATATTCACATGTTTAATTCCGACTTCGAATGAATGAAATATTCAAGTCTAAAGTTTGCCTAATTCAAAGCCAAAAGGGGATTAAGGTAGCTAAAAGTATTTAGTCCCACACTAGCCATGGGATGGAAGTTTGAAGTGTTTAAATAGAGAAAATTGGGAACAAAGAGTGTGCCCTTTGGGTACTTGGAGTTTTCGCGCGCGATTAGGGGGAAACCATACCCACACGTGCGCCGCCACCGGCGCCGGAGTTCGGGTTCGGTCCAGTTCTTTTTGAACCGGGTCTCATGAATATGGGTTACCGCGGATCATACCCGCCTCGCCATCCGGATTCGAACCCGAATCAGCGCAACGGCTGTCAGCAAATCGCCGCGAACAGTTGGGCGGTTGTTGTCTGAAACGAACCATTGCAACGGTTCACAACGGTTCAGGCCGAACCGTTGCAACCGTTCGGTTGGGTTCGGACCATTTTACCCCTCCCGGAGCGTTATAAATAGCGCTCCGCTTCTCTTAAACAAACACAGAAATCAATCTTCTGCATTCTGAAGTGATATCTCTGCAACTCAGCGCTCCACTTCTCTCAAACAAAACACAGTAAACAAACACAGAAATCAATCTTCTGCATTTTGAAGTGAGATCTCTGCAACTCTGGTTCGAAGTGACTTCCAACAAGAAGTGGGATTCTGCAACTCGGATCCCAAAGCGACTTCCAACAGATTCTGAAATTCGTTCTGAAAGAAGGCTCGGAAAATTCAACAGATTCTTTAATAGAATTGTTGTCTGAATCTGTGACTTCCAAAGAAGAATATTCTTCTACCTTCCTCCTTTCTCTACAGTGGGTGCTCCTCCAAAGTAATGAATAATATTCTCCCTGAAATTTGTCTTGGTCCTGCTGCTTTGATAATCCTGTGAAGGTACTGGTTAACTACGGTTCGACCGTACGGTGATTTGGTAGTGCTATCCAAATACCGTGAAGGAGTGTTGTATCTTGAGAGACCAGCATCCAGTAACCCGTTAGCACCATTGCGGGAGGCGTAATTGTCTTAAGGAGATTCGCTATAAGCGTACCCCACTCCAAGTACTGTATAAGTGAATTAATTTTCTTTATACAGGGGGTTATACTGATATTCAGTATATTGAGACTGGCTTATACCAGTCTAATTGGTGTTTAACCAAGGAAGGTAATTGAAAAATAGTTCTTTAATTAAGGAACGTTCTATTGAGCGGAAAACCTCCCACCTGATATTCACCGACCTAGCCAATTAGATCGATTAGTTGTCAGATTGATCCTAAAATCTAACAATCTTAAGATAATTATTTGAAGTTTCTTACTTCTGTTCTGCTTGAACTTGCAGAAAATGTCTGAAACTAATCAAGACAGCTCAAATAAGGTACCAAACATGCAAATCTAAACTTTGATGCCTGCTCTACTTTCTAACTCGAAGCCGGAGAAGACAGAAAAATTTTGATGGCACAGAATTCAAGAGGTGGCAACAGAAGATGCTTTTCTACTTGACCACTCTGCATCTGGCAAAATTCCTGCAAGAGGATCCACCAGAACTCAGAACTGATCGGGACCCAGTCCTTACTGTCGATGCATGGACTCAAGGTAACTTCCTTTGCCGAAACTATATTTTGAATGGACTGGATGACTCTTTTTACAATGTCTACAATCCTATCACAACAGGAAAGAAGTTATGGGCCAGTCTTGATAAGAAGTACAAGACTGAGGATACAGGTATCAAGAAGCTCGTCGTAGGACGATTTCTGGAGTACAAAATGATGGACAATAAGACTGTAATCAGTCAGGTGCAAGAGTTCTAACTTATCTTGCACGAGATAGAGGCCGAAGGTATGAATCTACCTAAAACTTTTTAGGTTGCTACTATCGTGGAGAAACTCTCACCTGCATGGAGAGATTTCAAGAACTACCTAAAGCACAAGCGCAAGAAGCTGAAGTTAGAAGATCTCATTGTGAGGCTTCGAATTGAGGAAGACAACCGAAAACCCGAGAAAAGGAGCAATAAGAACTCCTATGAAGCCAAGGCCAATGTGATTGAAGACTCAAATGGAAAAGCGTCTATTTCAAAGGCTTAAAGTGGAAGAAGACTACCCAAGGGTACAAAGGCAAGGTCCAAGAAGGTAAGAACATGCGCTACAAGGGAACCTACTACATCTGCAATAAAGAAGGATATAAGGCGAATGAATGTCGCAGCCGTCTCAAAAAGAATAAGAAGAACCATTCACAGGCAAACCTGACCGACCATGCGTCGCCAAGTCTTTCAGCTGTGGTGTCAGAAGTGAATCTGACGACCAACAATAAAGATTGGTGGGAGACACTAGGGCTACTCGGCACATCTGCTCTGAGAAATTATTATTCTCTGAATATCATAAACTAGAGTAAGATGAGCAGCTCTTCATGGGAAACTCAGTTATCTCCAAGGTTGAGAGAAAAAAAGGTCATCCTGAAGTCGACATCTGGGAAAGAGCTTACTCTGAACGATGTGCTACATGTTTTAGATATCCGCAAGAATCTGATCTCTGGAACAATACTTAGTAAGAAAGGATTTAGAATGATTTTTGAATCAGATAAATTTGTACTTACTAAGGGTGAGATGTATGTGAGAAAGGGTTATCTTGTTGATGGACATTTTAAAACCAATGTTACAGTGGTGGACAAAAGTCGTTGTATTTATACCCAAATCTTATAAATAAAGAAAAATCTTCAATTTATTTGCTTGAGTCTCCTACTTTATGACATGCTAGATTAGGGCATGTAAATTAGAAGTCATTAAAAAACTTGTCTAATTTAGGATATATTCTTAAACTCAATTTGGAAGAAATTCGCAAGTGTAAGATTTGTGTTGAGGCCAAGTTAGCGAAAAATTCATTTCACTCAATCGATCGAAATACAGAACCTTTAGGGTTAATTCATAGCGATCTGTGTGACCTGAAGTTTATGCCAACTAGAGGCGGGAAAAAGTATTTTATTACTTTTATTGATGACTGTATAAGATATTGTTATGTGTATCTTTTAAACAGTAAAGATGAGGCAATGAATATGTTTATAACATATAAAGCCGAAGTTGAGAATCAACTCAACAAATATATTAAGATTCCAAAATCCAATAGAGTCGGAGAATATGAATCAAATGATTTTAGTGAGTTATGTGCTAAATTTGGTATAATCCATCAAACAACAGCACCATATACTCCTCAGAAAAATGGAATTGATGAACGGAAGAACAGAACTTTGAAGGAGATGGTCAATTCCATGCTCGTAAGTTCTGGAGCTCCGCAGAACTTGTGGGGGGAAGCTTTGTTAACTGCAAATTATATTTTAAACAGAGTACCCCACAAGAAATTTGGTCTTATACCATTTGAGTTGTGGCATGGAAGGACACCTTCCTACCATTACCTCAAAATGTGGGGGTGTCTTGCAAAGGTATTAGCACCATTACCTAAAAAGACTAAGTTGGAAGCAAGAACTATGGATTGAATATTCATAGGCTATTCCTTGAATAGTAGTGCCTACAGATTTCTAGTTCATAAATCAGAAATACCAGATATTCATGTAAACATGATTATCGAATCTAGAGATGCTGTGTTCTTTGAAGACATCTTTCCATACAGACGGGAAACATATAAGACTTCTGGGAAAAGAACACATGAGATGGCATTCAGGGACGAAAGCCCTGAGGAGCCGATTGTTAATGCGGAAATTGAACCAAGAAGAAGTCAGAGATCTAGAATCTCAAAATCGTTTGGTTCAGATTTCATAACATATGCTATTAAAAGCGAGCCTCAAACATTTAAAGAGGCTATGTTTACCCTAGAACCACAAATGTGAAAAGAAGCTATAAATAGCGAAATAGAATCCATACTAAGTAATCATACTTAGGAATTGACAAACTTGCCTTATGACAGTAAACCAATTGGGTGTAAGTGAATTTTCAAAAGAAAATTAAAACCCGATGGATCTATCGATAAATAGAAGGCTAGATTAGTAGCCAAGGGCTATCGACAAAGGGAAGGACTTGACTACTTCAATACTTATTCACCAGTAATAAGAATAATCTTCATTCGGATGTTGATTGCAATTGCAGTGTTACATAACTTAGATATCCATCAAATAGATGTCAAGACTGTATTCTTAAACGGTGAATTAAATGAAGAAATATATATGGAGCAACCTGAAGGATTTATAGTTAAGGACCAAGAATACAAAGTGTGTAAATTGGTAAAATCCTTATACGGTCTAAAGTAAGCTCCAAAACAATGACATGAGAAATTTGATAGTGTCATGATCAAAGATGCATTCACTATCAATGAATGCGATAAGTGTGTTTACACTAAAATAGTTGAAAATGCATGTATCATTGTTTGTCTTTATGTAAACGACATGTTGATACTTAAGACTAATATTGAAATTATTAAGTCCACTAAGAAAATGTTATCCAATAGTTTTGACATGAAGGATCTGGGAGTTGCTGATGTAATTTTAGGAATTAAAATCACTAGAACACCAAATGAAATCAGTCTATCTCAATCTCACTACGTGGATAAGATGATAGAAAGATTCAAAGATCATGAGATAAAAGAGAATACAAATTCTTTTCTCCCACACATTCACCTTCGTAAGAATACAAGAACTGGAGTACACCATTTGGAGTATTCTCAGAATATCAGAAGTCTAATGTATTTAATGAATTGCATTAGACCCGATATTGTTTACGCTGTAAGCAAGTTAAGCATATACACTAGCAACCTAGGGATGTTCATTGGACTGCTCTACCACGATTATTGGGTTACGTATCACATACCAAGGAATATGCCTTGAGATATAGACAGTATCCACCTGTACTTGAAGGATACAGTGATGCTAATTGGACTGCAGATTCTGAGGAATTAAAATCAACTAGCGGATACGTATTTACTCTAGGAGGAGCAGCGGTATCTTGGAATTCTTCCAAACAAACATGTATTGCTCGTTCCACTATGAAATCGAAATTCATAGCCTTAGATAAGGCCGGAGAAGAAGCAGAATGGCTTCGATAATTTTTGAAAGATATACCATTATGGCAAAAGCCAGTGCCCGCTATATGCATACACTGCGATAATCAAGCAGTTATATCTAAGCCACAAAATTTTATATACAACGGTAAGTCTAGACATATTCGTCGTAGACATAATACCGTTAAGCAGTTGCTCTCAAATGAAATTAGCTCTATTGACTTTATCTCGTCGAAAGATAATTTAGCAGATCCGCTTACCAAAGGTTTAAGTGGAGAGCGTATAAACTGCGCATCGAGGGGAATGGGTCAAAAAGCCTAACCTTACCGAGTCAGCATAATGGAAACCTCACTTAGCGACTGGAGATCCCACAGACTAAGTTCAAGAGGAAAAACTAATTATGATTGACTCAGCGAGTAAGCACTTAGGAGCTTGACTCTAATCCATTCCTAAGATGCACACAAGTGCTTTCTACAAGTGGATTAAGGATAACCTTAACGCTTTTAATGATGCCTATATCTTGTTATTAAACAAGTGGAGTAGAGTAGACTACTCTTAATAGGACGATCACCTATGTGAGTATAGAATTGGGTCGGCTCTTTGGGAATTTCTATGGAGGCTGTTATTCCCTAAAGATACTCTCTGAAACTAAGAATGTTCAGGGCCAAAAGGGTCACATCTGAGAACCAAAGTTGATTTGGAAAGTTACTGTGTGAAACTTGTTGACTTGGCTTACATTAACGGCTAACAGTTCAAGACCTAATTCACTGATTAGCCAGTAAGTCCGATAAAGTTTTCGCTATGAAAGGTTCAAGACCTAGTTCACATATCCTGATGCAGTTACTTTTCTAAAATACCTTTCACTATAGAGTCGGTCTCTTTGTATGTCAATTTCTTGAATCTCCATTCATTGGTGGGGATTGTTGGGACATATGAAGAATATATGTGAATCTTTGTGTTGAATTACAGCGAGATCTCTTGATAGAATCAATTGGATAATGGTTGGAGTGTGTTCTCCTTCCATTGGGGATGAACGTGGTATATTCATATGTTCAATTCCGACTTCAAATGAATGAGATATTCAAGTCTAAAGCTTGCCTAATTCAAAGCCAAAAAGAGACTAAATGTAGCTAAAAGCATTTAGTCCCACATTGGCCATGGGATGGAAGTTTGAAGTGTTTAAATAGAGAAAATTGGGAACAAAGGGTGTGCCCTTTGGGTACCTGGAGTTTCGCGCGCGATTAGGGGGAAACCATGCCCACACGCGCGTGCGCGCCGCCGCCACCAGCGGCGGCCGGTCGGAGCCTGGCAGGGCTCGAGCTCGGGTTCAGGTACTCAACCCGGTCCGGTTCTTTTTGAACCGGGTCTCACGGGTATAGGTTACCATGGATCATACTCGCTCCGCCATCTGAATCCGAACCCGAATCAGCGCAACGAACAATTGGGCGGTTGCTGTCTGAAACGAACCGTTACAACGGTTCAGACCGAACCGTTGCAACCGTTCGATTGGCTTCGGATCATTTTACCCCTCCTGGAGCGCTATAAATAGCGCTCCGCTTCTCTCAAACAAACACATAAATCAATTTTCTGCATTCTGAAGTGAGATCTCTGCAACTCTAGTTCGAAGTGACTTCCAACAGGAAGTGAAAATTCTGCAACTCGGATTCCGAAGCGACTCCTAACAGATTCTGAAATTCGTTCTGAAAGAAGGCTCAGAAAATACAACAGATCTTTAATAAAATTGTTGTCTGAATCTGTGGCTTCCAAAGAAGAATATTCTTCTACCTTCCTCCTTTCTTTACAGTGGGTGCTCCTCCAAAGTAAAGACAAATATTCTCCCTGAAATTTGTCTTGGTCTTGCTGCTTTGATAATCTTGTGAAGGTACTGGTTAATTACGGTTCGACCGTACGGTGATTTGGTAGTGCTATCCAAATACCGTGATGGAGTGTTGCATCTTGGGAGGCCAGCGTCCAATAACCCGTTAGCACCGTTGCGGGGGACGTAATTGTCTTAAGGAGATTCGCTATAAGCGTACCTCACTCTAAGTACTGTATAAGTGAATTAATTTTCTTTATACAGGGGTTATATTAATATTCAGTATATTGAGACTGACTTATACCAGTCTAATTGGTGTTTAACCAAGGAAGATAATTGAAAGGTGGTTCTTTAATTAAGGAACGTTCTATTGAACGGAAAACCTCCCACCTGATATTCACCGACCTGACCAATTAGATCGGTGATATTGATTATTTGTCAGATTGAACCTAGAATCTAACAATATTTAGCAAGGATTTGGATCCCCTCTGATCCTCGAGAGAAGTGCGCATCTTAATTGACCACGCATGAGCTCGGGTCCAGTACCAACATAATGAGATGAAATCAATTGAGCAAATTCTTGACCAATTCTCTTCGGGGCCATTTGGTCTCAGATTTGAGGTTGAAAAAAAACACTATAGATTGACCCGGGATTCAGAAATCCGAAAACACATTTGTTTGTCAAATTTTTCATCCAACAATTGATGCCATCCTCTACTAATGATGGCCTCAGGCCTAGCTTTTTCTCTCTTGCAAAATTCCACCCAAATTGGACGGAAATGGGCTGAAAAACTGATCATGAGGGCCCCATCATATAACTTTCTCATGGAAAGCTGTTTTTGTGGGGCCCGCCACAAGTTTCTCAATTTTGAGCCCCAGCCAAATAGGCCCACGATAATGTGGCGGGGCTCGCGGTGTCAGGTCTTCGGCTTTTTTTGCCCAAAACGCTATTTTTGCACTTTTCATGCATTATTCATGCAATTTGCTAAAGTGGAGGTAGGGCCCACCCCATCAGTTTTCAGGACAAACAAACAGTCTGGAGGAAGAAAAAACGTGATTGGGCCCACATAGTCGGGGAAAAAGAGCAATTTTTTGCCACTTTTGGGTAGGGCTTCAAACGGGCCCTGGTCGGCGGGACCGGCCCGGCCGGGTCAGCCGGCCTAGTCCTGGCCCAGGCCACCCCCTGCCTAGTCCCAGCCCGGGCCCGCCCTCAAACACGGGTGTGCCCGGGTTTGGGAAAGGAGGCCCATAGCCCGGTCTGGCCGCACCCGAGTCGGGGCATGCCAGACCCGGGCCGCACCGAAAGAAAATCCCCAGCAAAACCGTTGGGTTGGTTCCGGTGGTGCTTTTGAATTTTTTTTGCGAAACACCCCCAAAGGCCATAATTGCCCAAGATTATAGCCGTTTGGGGTTTTTTGTAATTTTTTTACAAATACTCCCAATGTCTCTTGTGGGTCCAAATTGTTTTTTTGCCAAAAAAATTTCATTTAATATCCTCTTCCCCTCTATAAATACTCCTTCTTCCTCACTTCATTTCATCACAAAGAAAATCTCTTAAAATCTCTAAAAAAATCTCTACAAATTTTTACTCTCTTCAATCTCTCTCAAGTGCTCAAGCTCCCTCAAGCCTTCTCAAGTTCTCAAATGCTCAAGCTCACTCAAGCCCGTTAAACTATTCAAGCTCTTTTTTACATTCCGCTATTTATATCATTGTCAAATTTAGTTTGAAAATGGACGCACACTCTTCATCAGTAAGTTGTAGTAATATTTTTTCTTCTAGGTATAATTGTAATTCAGATTTGACTAGTCAAGAATGACATGATTTGCATTTGCCTCTATCCGACACTCCAATGCTTCCATTCACACAACCAGAAACATTCTCCACAGATTTTATTATTTCTTCTGAACCTATTAATCCACCTTCTACTTCCACTGCCGAAGTAACAACTTTCATGATAGAGAAAAAAAATCTGAGATTTGAATTTTTTTTTAAAAAGGAAACTATTAATTGAGCTAGGAGGCATGTATGCAAGTTTTGTCTCAGTGTTTCTTATGCTTTTCCAAAAAATAGTGAAACTGGTGCACTAAGTAGGTACATTAGGTAAAACACCGTCAGAATCAACGACGACAAACACATATTTTCACTTAAGGTGACACTAAACACTTTTAGTTATAATCGTCAAAGTGATAAAATTAATTTAGCTAAATATCTTATTCATGCTGAATAACCTTTTAATTTTGCTGAAAATGAAGCATTTACAAATTTTATCAGAACTACTTGCAATCCTGAATATGATCCATTCTATAAAAATATTATTAGAACAAAAACATTCAGGATTGTTGAAAAAAGAAAACAACCTTTACTTGCAGTTTTTTTATGCTACAAAGAGTTGCACTTATTCTAATTGTTGGGAAGCTCTTAACAGCTTTCATTAGAGAGTTGTTACTGCACATTTATTTGATTCTGAATTGCTTTTAAACAAAAAAATTATTGATTTTTAAATAATTAATTTTCCTTACAATTGTTCTAATCTTACTCAGACTATTATGAAAGTTGCTAGAGATTTTAGACTTAAATCTAAATATTTTTCTATTTCAGTTGATAATGCTAGTAATAATACTGCTGCAATTGAGATTTTAAAAAAAAAATTAGAACGCTTTTGAATGAAAAACTTTTTCATATTTGGTGTGTATATCACATCATTAACTAGTGTGTGCATGATGGTTTAAAATGTATATATGACCATATTCAAAAGTTAAGAAGTACTATTTTATTTATTAGAATTAGTGGTCCAAGGCGGCAATATTTTAAACAAATTTGTTCAATCTTAGGCCTACAAATTAAAAGTTTATTTTAGAGCAAAAGAACTTGTTGAAGCTCAACATATAATATGTTTTTAAAAGCTATTCCTTATAAGAAAGAAATAGATATATTTATTTTCACAGAATTGCCAGATTAAGATTTTTCCGAGAAGAAATGAAAATTTTGTGAATTTCTAAAAATATTTGAAAGAATAACAAGATTATTTTCTGGAATTTATTATCCCACAAGTAATTTAGTATTTTACGAGTTAACTAAAATTACTGAACTGTTTTATAATATCAAAATAATTTTTTGCTTCAAGATATTATTACTCTTATGAAAGAAATATTCAATAAGTATTTTAAAAAAATTTTTACTATATTTTATTTTGCTACTATTATGCGTCTTCATATTAAATTTGAAGGATGTAAATATTTACTTGAAAATTTTTATGAAAAAATGAATTATTGTAATTCTACCATAGTATGGATAGATATTGCGAATTCTATAAATAATTTGTATAATTTTTATGAATCACAATTTGAAAATAAATAAACAATCTCCATCCCATCCTGCATCTTCATTTAGGCCAAAAGTTCTTTATTATCTGATTTATTATCTGCATCGAAAAGATCAAGAAGCCCAGGCATACTGAGTAAGTTTTACTATTATTCGACTCGTGCCATAACTCCTGAGATTGATATACTCAGAATTTGAATATTTTAATATTTTGGCCTGATGGAAATCACAAGAATCCACATATCTTGTGCTTTCCATCATAGCGTGTAATTTCCTAACCCCTCTTGCCTCTACAGTTGCTTCATAATCTGTTTTTAATACAGCTGGATGAGTGCTGACTGCTATGAAGAATCACCTGTCATTAGAAGCCATCAAGATGAGGATTTACGGGAAGGATTGGCTGGATGCGGAGACGAAAAGTCAAAATAAACCAGTAGAAAAATCATTGAAAACTTTCCAGAAGATGAATGAAGAAATGAAGATCTATATACTTCATTTGTATTTATATCAATTTATACTTTATTTTTAATCTATATACTTCATTTGTAATTGCATCAATTTATCCAAATTATTGAATTGTTAATAAAAAATTACATTTACATTTCAAAACTTGTAACAATTTTGTCAAAATTTATGGATTTTTTTGATATTTTTTGAGATTTTATTTTTTTTAAATATACTTTAAAATCCATCTTTTTGGATTTTTTGAAAAAATAAACCGAGCCGGCCTAGCCCAGCCGAGACCCCGCACCGCCCGGTATTTGCGGGCGGGCCAGGGCTTGGCCTGACTCAATCCTTGACCCGCCGGAACCGAGCAGAGCCAACCCCAACCCATTTCGCACCCCTACATTCGGGGCAAGCAAACATGGCCTTCATGTCGTTGCTTTAAAAGGGAAAGGGTACGATGAATTAGAATATTATATCATAGTTGGACTTTTGGCCAATTCTCCCCAAAAAAAAAAAAAAAAAAATCATGATCAACATTTCAAAATTAGGTTACAAGCATCAGTATTTGATGAGCAAAGGCAATGCATAATTGAAAGAAAAGGTAAGGGAGTGACGATTAGGGTTAGAGTTATGAGTTAGGGTTAGGATTAGTATTTGATTACCATTTTAAGCGGGAATGATTCAACTCAACCACGAAACAGTTTCATTTATCTTTATTCGTGACAAATTGTTAGGATCCATTGAACCCACTCGTCTTATTTTTATTTTATAGGATAAATCACAAAACCCCCTTGATACTATCAAGTAGCAACATGTTTATTCTGTTTCATAGAATTCATCATAAAACACATTTGCATTATTATAAATTTTGACAAAAAATCTTAAGCTTTATTAAATTTGCAACCAACGCACATGCACTGCATAAGACTTGACAAAAAAAAATCTCTCTGATTATTTTAGATTTGACAGACCATCAAAATATTACACGACAAAAAAAATGTATTTTTTGATAAATTGGATAATAAAAAAGTCGAGTTCTCTGCTCATTGACCACAACATTCATATTTTGCTCACAATAACATGGGATTTTTAATTATCAACAGCATTGTGAGCTAAATGGTCACATCAAAACACAATCTACCAAAGCCAAGGCCACAAGCAAACCCCAACACTGGGTCAACAAAACTGTGGCAGATTGGGGAGAAGAGTACAAAAAACTGAACCAAAAGCCCACAGACGCACAAATGGAATCCCCACATCAGAAGGCACCTTGCCTTTCTCATGCTCTTTCTGCTGCAGTGGCCCAAGACCAAGTCAATCTCTGCAGCAGCTGCAGGATAAGCTGTAGCAGTTTGGTAACAAGTGACAGTGTGTCAGGGTTTGTGAAGATACTTTCTTGACTGGAGAGACCTAAGGAGAAGGTTACAGAGGGAGACAATAGCCTGCAACTGCAAGCAGACGAGTTGTTGGCTTGTGATCCTTTCTTTTTCACTTTGTTTCAATGTCTGTCAAAATCCAAGTCCCAAATCCAAATTGGTTCACACAATCCATGCATTTAAGATGCTTCCCATTGCCAGTGGATTGTGTGCCAAATTGAGGAGGATTTGAGCTGAGATTTGAGACCCTAATGGGACCAAAAACTCTACAGTTTATTCCCGCAATCACAGGGGATGAGATGCTTAAGAGAAGCAAGTGGCTACTGTATGCAATTTGGGGGTTTTCCAATTTGGAGACTTGAGAAGGTTCAAGGAATAGGGATTTGGATTTGGATTTTTTTTGTTGCAACTGTTGTAACAAGTGGGTGTTGTTGTCTTAATGCAAACGATTGGTTAATTAGAGAATTAAAGACCAAATGATAATTGTGTGTGATTGACCACGGGGCGCGAGTAGTTGTCGACTCCCTTTTGGGACATAAATGTAAATATTCTGCAAGCATAATTCAACCAACAAGATATTTTCTTTCCTGATGAAAGGTTGTAAATTCAAATCTCCTCATCCCACAACTAATAAGAGAGTTTTCTAAACTGGGGCGTGTTTGTTTCGCCGCAAAACGCAAGTCGTAAAACTTCTTTTTCATTTTCCGTTGTTTGTTTCGCTGAAAAACAAGTTGCAAAATGTAACTCTTCTTTTCCCACTTGTAGTTGCTACAGTTAAATTTGTGATCATGTAAATCTCACTTTTACACTCATATTTTCCTACTTGCACTTGCTACAGTTAATTTTGTGGTCGTGTAACTCTCACTTGTAGTACACTTACAGTTCAAAATAGTTACTTGATAATCAATATATAATTTAATATTATTAAATATTTAATATTTTAAATAGTGTTCAATTTCTTATTTAATTATTTTATATTTTAATCTTTAATTTTTTTTATTGTTTTTAATATTGTTTTAATATTTAATATTTACTATTTTAATTTAATATTTTTATTTAATATTTTATTTAATACTTTATTATTTTATTAATACTTATTCCATTTTTTATTATTTTATTTAGAGTTAATATTTTATTAATATAACAATATTATACTTTACTATATATTTAATTATTTATTTTTTAATATAAAAAATTATTTTATTAATATCATAATATATTTTATTATTATATTAATATTTTATTATGTTAATATTGTAATAATAATTCAGTATAATAATACTATAATGATAATTTATTATTAAATTATAATTATATTTTACTTTGTTAATTTTATATTTCTATAATATTACAATAATATTATAATAAAATTTATATTATAATAATTTTCAAGTATTTTTAATATTATAATATTATAACTATATTTTATTATTTTTGTAATTTTAATATTTATATTTTATTAGTATTCTTAAAATTTTGATTTTCTTAAAATTTATATTAATTATTTAGTTAATATTTTAGTAATATTTACTATTTATACTAATATTTTATTAATATTATTGTTATAAATAAAATATTAAGATTATTAATTTTTTATCTCAAATTTATTAATACAATTTAATTTGCAATAGTAGATTAAATTTAATAGTATTTATAATATTTAAATCACTGCTACAGTTAATTTTGTGGTCAACTTTTCCACTTACACTTTTACATTATCAACCAAATACCGTAAAACACAATATACTTTACCATTTACACTTTCACTTTATCAACCAAACACCGTAAAACACAATATACATTTTCATTTACACTTCACTTTATCTACCAAACACCGCAAAGCACAATATATTTTCTCTGCTACAGTTTACTTTTTTCATTCTCATTTTACGACTTACGACTTGCGACGTTTTGCAACGAAACAAACAGGCCCTAAATTTACAAGTATTACTAAGAAACATATTACGTAACAACTCTGTTTTACAACGTACACACAGTACTACTACAGTTGATTAGCACTTCGTGGAGGGAGGCTCATTTTATTGTTGTCTTGTCGAAAATTTATTAATTATCTAATTACATTTTTGACTTGTCAAAAACCTTCTTTTTTTTTCAATCCAAGTGGTAAATTTTTTTTTTTATAAATAAATTATCGAAGAATTTAATCAAAGTGACAATGATTTGCCACGCTACAACACTTGCACGGTTGCCTGCGTTGTAAATTGCCAAACAATGCAAGTGGTCCTTTGTTTGGATCTCCTCATGTTGCAAACAACTCAAGAGAACTTGTTGGCTGATTGCAAGCAATAATGTGTGCTTGAGTTGCATATTGCCAAACAAACAAAAATTTACCTCTGCTAACAACAAACAGACGGAGCTCATTATCCATTTGTCACCAATACTTGATACTTCATTGAGAAAGTACTTCAAAATCTCATGTCATGGATTGAACTAATATATCAAGTTCACAGATATCTGCATTTACTGTAAGAAGAGAGAGAAAATATCATGATATAGCCAAACACAGATTTTAGGCGATTTAGATTGCTACTGTTTCTGTATCTTCTCGGATATTTGTTCTAATTTATATCCCCCTCGGCCGTTAAACTCCAAAGAATTTTCATTAGGAAATTAGAATACTGTTCCCATATCTATTTGTGATCACTTCATACAATATCTTTCATGAGATTTTATTATGATAGATCGATTTGTTCCCGTGCACAATGCCAAGAACAAACAGTCAACCCCTTGTCTCGTTTTCCCCATGTCTTTTAGAAGTGAAACTTCAGTTATGACTCCTGTTTGTTTATCATGTGGGTAAATATAGGAATATATAGAGCACAAAAGATGCACAATCATGCAAAATGAGCATACTTCAAAAGACATAAGAGATATATATATATATATATATATATATATATATATATATATATATATAATATATATATATATATATATGAGATAGACTTGTATTCTTCCAAAAGGATTTGAGGCCGAATCTTTCTCACTCAAATTCAACCATCTGACATTCAAATACAAGATCCACTCCGTTAAAGTTGATCTATATTATTTAAAGTATTTATAAATTAAAAATCAAGTGTTTTGAATACTCTTTGCTCATCCATCAAGCGACGCAAAATGAACGACCGAAAGTAGTGAGTTGTTTAGATCAATATATTTAGACATACAAATTCTCGATCCGGCCATTGATTATGATTTAACATTTAAAAACCCTTACAAACCAATTTTTGTTAGATTTCAAATGTTCTACACCGTCAAAACTAACCAACTCACTACTTAAACTGTCCGTTTTTTCCCTACTTAATGCATCAGTGAAAAGTATTCAAAACGTTTGATTTTTAATTTATAAATACTTTAAATAATATAGATCAACTTCAACGGAGTGGATCTTATATTAGAATGTCGGATGTTGGAATTTGAGTGGGAAGGATTCGGCCTCAAATCCTTTTGGAATGACACAAGTCTATCTCAGTGTGTGTGTGTTTAAAAGAATAAAATATGCTAAATACAAAGTATTCATGATGCATACAAAACTTAGAGGAGGATTATATTACTATAATTTCACATGGAAGGCCATGATTACAGTAATCCAGAAAAACATCATTCTAAACGATTGTGTAACTTCAAATTAAAGCTGTTTCGTCGAGCTAATTGATCATGAGAGTAAACATAATTAAATCAATAGAACATAGAGCATGAAGAGATGAAAGAAGCTTCAGTTCACTGCTTCTGCAAGCAAACCACACAGCACTGAACTCACAAGCATTATATCCGGCTGCTGGGGTTTCATTTTTTAGGTGGGTTGCTGTATATAAAGTGCACCAAAATAGTAAACCTCATCATGCCAACTGAAACTAAACAGTCATGACAGAACCAAGAAATAAGGTTGAATGATCTTACCAACCAACAGCCATGAAGCAATGAAGATTCTAAGATAGGTAAAGAGATAATGATGAGCAACCTAGATGGTTCATATATATGCAAGTTAAAAGCGAAAAGAGCCAGAAGAAAGTCAAGGCTTGAGAGGCTGAAATTGCTTGCTGTAACTTTAATTATAAATTAACCACTGCAAAGAAATGATTCTTGTATGTCAAAATCCACTAAATTGCACAATCATATAATAAAGTTCCGTTATCTTAACACCTCTGTATCATATTTCTATTTTTAGCTGCAATTACCAAGGTTCTAAATATCGGATATCGGAATCGTATCGGATGGGGGTTTTTCATATTGGATATCGGATATCGGGGAGATATCGGGGATAAGCGCGCATATCGGGCGTTCATATTGGGCACTATATATAATGAAATATTGATAATTAAGAGTTGGTTTAGTGTCATACAAATCATCTACCTAATAAAAATGATATAATATGCTTGCAGAGACAGTAAAAAACAATGTACATTTGCAAGCAGTAGTGCAATAAATAAGTTATTTCATATCGGGTGATATATCGGACGATTTATCGGCCAATATCGGGCGATTTATCGGCCGATATTTCAAATATCAGCCGTTTTTTGTTGCAAATGATATGGCGAATGATTTCCCCATATCGTATCGGCAACAGGTAAAAAAGGAGCTATCGGACGATATCCGATATTTAAAATAGGGGCAATTACACAACAAAATTTCCCCCTTTTCCTCCAGGTACCAGCCATCTAGTGTTAACAGTAACTACTGGAACGCACTTGCTGCATACTTTTAACTAAATGGATTAAGTTTGAGAAATTGAAGAAGATATTCATTTGTTAATCAGGGCTTGAATTAGGTCTTAAAGGGGTTGGATACAAATTTGGGAATTAAGTGGGTTGAGGAGAAATGAGAACCAGGATAGGATTTTTTTTTTTAGATCCATTTCCCTTCTTTTTCCCTTCTTTTCTATCTCGTATTGTATCTTTCTTCATTTAATTTTGGCTAATTTGATTACCCTTTCAAATTTATTTAGGGTTAAGGTTAGGGTTTATTGAGGAAGGGAATGAAGAAGTTGGTGGAAGAAGAGAACATATAGGTCTCTAAGATAATGAGAATAACAATGTCCATAACCAGTCATAACTTTGTCACATTGGAAAATTCCACAGCCTATGTAAAACAGCAAATGGATGATATTCAAAACGCAGAGCAGGCATATGTAGGTGTAAAGATAGTGAAATTTTGTGGAATTCAAGTGAAACTCAGCCGTCGACACATGCAAAAAAGAATCCAGATCCTTGTATACCACTATTTTATGGCTCTTGCCTCAACTTCAAAATAAAAGAGAGAAAGAAAAACCCATGACCATTAAGGTAGTTACATTAAAGGAGCTATAAACCATTTAGCAGAAAGCAACACAAATAAATTTTAGACTTCTAGGTCCCGCTGGAAAGCTTTGAGAATATAACTAGAGGGGAAGTGAAAGCAGACAGGAAGACTGAAATTCTCATCTTGACACATGAATCAGACAAGAGTGAGATCTAGTGGGAGTTCAGCATCCTATTTGACCAGATGAGAAGCCAATTTACGTGAAAAGTACATCCATATGCTTGATACCCTTTCAAGAGAAATTAAATTCTGCAAACTATTGTTTTTCCATATTCAGCAGAAAACTAGAAAGTGTTCTTCAGGGCATCCATGAAAAAGTATAAGATGGCGTATTGTGTCAAAAGCAGAACAGCACAGTAGCCATGACACGTGTTAAATATTATTAGGAGGAATTCTAGATTATAGATAAGGAAGCATGAACACTTCAAACTGAGTCTCATGTCCGTATCTAGCATGTGTCAGACATTTACACTTACATGACACTTGTCTGACAGATAGGATGCACTAGAGTCCAGACCCGTGTTGAATTTAGAAAAAAAAATTGTGTAGAAGCTGTCTCTTTTAAAAAGGAAAAAAATTAAGAAAAGAAGGGGGGGAAAAATCTAAAAGAGCATGTCAAACAGTTTGAAGCCTTCTATTGTTTAAGTATGCTTAAAATAAGACCTTTGACACAAGTAGCATACTGTCTTAGTAAAATGTAAACACTTCACGCTTATGAGGGGCATCACAGGCTCACTTAGATTTCTTTGTTTGATTTGATACATGATTAGAAGCTATGGATTTAAATTGTTAAGGTTTTATCTTGTTTTTCTTTCTAATTTTTAATAAACCATATCACTAGACTTTGATGTTTACTATAAATATAGACAAGCATGCACACACAAGCGCACACTCAAATGTAGTAATGACATCATGTCCCAGTGCCCTGCTTTAAAAGGATTTGTGGTTGTGCATGTGTCCTCGCTTCCTAGGTCATAAAATCAATTGTTAGTAGTAATTATCTTTATTCTTTACACTCGTTATTATTTAAGTGTGAGAATATAAATTAATCCACAAACCATATTTAACAGTGAACCCTATCATTCAATTTTATTTTAGAGTGAACCCTACATTCATGCATTAAATCATTTACTTCTTAGTCATTTGAATGTCTCCATACCTCTAAAGCGCATTATAAATTTTAGGAAGTATCTGATGAGTATCCACAATGTACCCAATACATAGAGGATACAGGTACGTCTTTCACTATGAAGTTTCTGTGCAACACAAACATCCAGAATATGGATGAACAGTCATTTCAAGCATACATCCCAATAAATAAGCAAGTGTATTGCCTTGCCAATATAACAGAAATATTCACTTTCAAACAATATCCCAATAATTTCTTTTCAGGTATATATCAGCGTTCATTGCTTTCATGATTTCATCCATAGGAATCATTTTCCATTATACTGCATCATTAGCTATTTAAACAAATTCCTACCAGCCTAGTGAAAAAAAACATGTAGCTTGTGAATTATAACTTATACCCACTATTCATTAAGTAATTTGTTCAAATAAAGGAAAGGAAACGAACGGCTCACTGTTAACTCTGGATATCTTTTTATAAACAATATCAGCCAGTTCAAAACTTACATCAATGCAATTACAAAAATCCATATGGGAGTCATAAGACTAGATAACATGCAGAGACTTTTCGAAATGAGGATGTATAACCTTTAGCCTTATATGCCACATAGTACACATCTCAATCTGATTTCTGAATTCTAAAGGTGCATGGAAAGCCTAAAAAAGAAGAAAAGAAAAGATAAATGGCCAACAACGAGTGGCTACAAGTGGCATGCTGAAAAATGAAACAACACAAATTAAATCTTCACAGAAAGAACTTTTTAAAAAATTGGTTCATCCAAGGGACACAAGAAAAAAGAAATTTGCATGCAGAAAATATTAAATATATTATTGTATTAGACATAACAGGAAACCTGGAAAAGGATAAAACTTAATAGCCAAGAACTTTGCTAGCCTAGCTACATGGCACCAGTTTAGGAACCACAAGCTCAGGTGAGAAACCAACAATATTTCGTTTTTGTTTTTCTCAAATATGTTTTTGTCCACAATTACACACTCATTGGCCTCAAAGGAACTAAGGACCATCTACAATGCTGGATATTGGATACTCAAAGAGTTAGACAAGATGAGGGAATATCAGCAGTGTAAGAAAAGAATTCACATAGAGATTACCAGGGACCGAACTCCTTACTCCTAAAAAAAAAAAAAAAGTTCTGTAATATGCCATCACATAGATGAGAAGACAATTCTGAAAGCCACTGATTTGAATGGAACACTCAAAATCCTAAACACTTAAAGTTCATAACTCGTATTCTGCTATAGCAAGGTGGCGGAAGAACTTCTATAGAAACTCCACGCAGAACTCACCTTCCTCCACCAATAAATAATTGTAATCAATTATAAACTTTAATTACCTTTATTACCATGTTTGAAATATTACAGGTGAATGATGTAAGACTCCACAATAAATAAGCTTCTTTCCAATACTAAATTATTCTTCTGTATGGCTAACATCATAAAATGCAAAGAAAGGACGTATACATCAGCTATTAAACAATAATAAAACTTAGATGATATAATTCTGTACATCTCTGAATGAAATAAATCTCAATGAACTACCGAACTATAGCCAAAGAAAATATTAAAGAGAAAAAAAAAATGAGAAACCATAGCAAATGTGGTACCTCAAAAGTTACCGACGGTTTGACCGCAGGGAATGAAAATGAGCTGCCAAAGATTCATAATCTGGAAGCTTTGGATGAGTATGAGAAGCCTTTTTGAGTGAGCTCTCACGGGATACTGGCTCTCCACTTGAACTAGAAGACTTCGTACTCCCATTGTTTGTTGGAACAATATTCTCTGTTGGATCAAGTTGTGATTTTGGACTTTCCTCATGTGTTGATGGCAACTGCTTAGGTGCCACTGAGGGCTGCACAGCTGATGGATTTGATCTTACAGGCTTTGAACTTCCCTTCTCTTGAATGGTTACTGCATCATATGTTGTGTTAGGAAGAGATTCAGTAACCCCTGGAGAACTATTTTTGGACTCTGATGGCACATCTCTTGTCCTGCGAGAAAGCTTAACTCTACTTCCAGCAGTATAATCTAAGCCCACCTTTGCTTCGCTGCCGTCTGAATCTAAGTATGTCGTTCTCGAGCTTGATTCCTTTTTAGGCTTCATGTGGGCTTTCTGATCATATTGCTTCGGAACTTCAGAACTTGCATATGTCTTCTCTGGAATGGAAACATTTAACTCATCAATCTCGGGTGAAGCATCTGAGCTTTGTTTTTGTGGCGCTGAAGCACGGTCTCTGTACCGTCTGGTTTCAACAGTATAATGAGTTTGTTCTTTATTATCTGGATCATAGTCTGCTCCCTGAAAATTTGAGCTTACTTCCTTGTAACCTCTCCCATAATATGACTCCAGAGCTGAAACATCTAGATCTTCTGCAATCCTGGTTTTCCGGGAAAGAGACCGTCTCTCATCCATGTCAGAAGTATCTTCAGCAGAATATCGTGCGGCTAGTCTTTTGGCAGTGTTAGAGTGAGAGTCTACATAAGCTCCTGAAGTCCTTGATTTAGATGCATAAGCTTTTGGACGTGATTCCTGATTGTATCTTTCCTGATCTGAAACTTTGAAGCTTGTGGACTGCTTATCCAGGTCTGAAACAATTGGTTTCTCACTGATGGAAGTCATGTCAGAGGTTTGCTTTGACAACTGTGAAGCATCAGCTGCAGTGCTTCTTACATATGGTGGGCGCGGAAAACCTCTGTGTTTAAATCCACCAGTTAATCTTCCAAAGTTTATACCTTGTGCACTTTCATTACTGAACTCATTTGAAACTTCTGAACCTTCAATATCCAAATGTGTTGATGGCATTCTTGACTTATCCTTATCATCGGTATCTCTGGCGGGATGTCTTCTGGTTAAATGCAAAGGCTCTGGCTCTTCTTCATCAGAAGAGCTGGAACCAGGTCCTCCAACAGGAACATTTGAGTTTCTAGGAGTCCTATCACTTCGTGGAGATGGCTGGCTATTTGAACCAGATCTGTAAAATTTATCAGCAGCATATAAATCTGTTTCAGTGTTTTTGTCATAGCGTCCAGAATTTCTAATAGTTTCCTTAACTCCTGTTGTTTCTCCAATATAAGTCTGCTTTGATTCACGAGTAGATTCATCTGAAAATGAACTCCTCGTGGAGTGCCTGTGATCATGCAAAGAATTGCTAGGCCTCATTGCTTCCTTGTGAGGGGACCTGACCACCTCAATCTCACTCTCTGTGCTTTCTCCATCTGAGATATCAAAAGCTGGTGGCACACTTTCATTAGATTGTGAAGGACATGTGACTTTTGTCATTGTCTCAGAGTGCTCCTCAGGCTGGGATTCCGCAAACAAATGCAGCTGTGATCCACTGTTCGTAGCAAAGGAACCACTTCTATTTTGGTCAACACTAAAAAGACCTTTATTTGATTGGAAACCAGGCAGTTCTCTTTGATACGAATCCAACAAATTTCCTCTGTTCCTCCCAAAAACTGAATTATCATCTTCAGCATCAGAACCATAGTTATCAAAAGCTACTGCAGAAGAATCATTAAAGGTTGATTTCTCATGATTAATTCCAAGGGAGTCTGCTCCAGCATCCATTCTAGAAGTCTCACTATCATTTTCATCCTTATAGATATCAGAATTCCAGAACTTCTCATTATCAGTGACATAATGGGGGGAAGCTGCTTTGTTGGGGTAAACATTTATTTTCTCCCTACTAGATTCAACATTCTCAAATTTCATATTTGGGTGATTCAGCTCCACACGTTCTGATTCAGATGAGATCCTCCCAGCACGACTATACTCCCCCACGACATCCTTGTGAAAATTGACATCCAAAATGTCATCATTAACAAAACCCTGATTGGAATGCGGCGAAGATTGACCGAGTGGTCTACTACCCATCGAAAAGTCATTATTAGATGTCCTTGCAGCTTCACGTCTTGAGATCCCCTGCACTCTTTCATCCAGCTGCAGATTCTCTGCTTCAGTTTTCAACCCTTGGGAGCTTTTGAGTTCATCATTCACCTTAGGAGCAGACTCGTCAACAATGTCTTCACCCAAAATCACTCTCATTTTTTCTGGTCTTTCATATTTTTTGTCATATGAGGGTGATTCATTGGATCCAGTGGAATTTTGTTTTGATATGTTTCCACGGCTTGCTAACTCAGCAGCAGCTCTAGCAGCCATGCTAGCCCTTTCTGCAGATTCAGCTGCTGCCTCAGCAGCAGAAGTAGCATCCTGGAATTCCATACTCCATGTTGTCCGATTCGAAGAAGCATTTTCTTCCTTGTAATATGAATTTTTTACTTCCCCGCCTTGAGATCTGCTTTCTGTTTTAAAACACACAGAAAGACCACTGAATGTTACTATCTGATTATGTGTGTGTGTGTGTGTGTGTAGAGAGACAGAGAGAGAGAGAGAGAGAGAGAGAGAGAACTTGACTACTTCAAGAAGGATTTGAGCATGAATCTTTCCCACTCAAATTCAATACTACGGCATTTCAAACACAAAATCCACTCTATTGAAATTTATCTACATTATTTAAAGTAATTAAAAACTAAAAAAATCAAGTGTTTTCTAGTTTTTTTGTCCGTACATCAAGTAAGCACAAAAATAGATGGCTGAAAGTAGCATATTACTTAGATCTATGAATTTAAACATACAAATTCTCAATCCGACCATTTAATCATGATCTAAACATTTAAAACCCCTCACACACCAACTTTTGTTAGATTTCAAATATTTTACGCTGTTAAACTAACCAACTCACTGTTCCGGTTGTTCATTTTGTGCCTACTTGATGAATAAGTAAAAAGTATTCAAAACACTTCAATTTTTATTTTTAAACACTCTTAACAATGTAGCGGAGTTGATCTTCAATTTGAATAGCCTAACATTGAATTTGCATTAAAATGATTCATCTCTGTATCTTCCCAAAGGATCCGAGTGTGCGTGTGTGTGTGTGTTTGAAAAATCAAAGAATGAAAACATTTTGCTCTCAACACCTGAAAGTCTTGATTCAGATTGAGAAGTGAACGGTATTGAAGTGCCAGTCCTAGTGATGGTCTCAGAGAATGTAGTTGAACTTCTTGTTCTGTTTGCAGTGTCATTTTGAGGCATTTTCCCGCTTAATTCATTTGTTTGGATAGGAGCAGGTGAAGGCTTCACATTAGAGGATTCCATGGGCATCTTACTGGCACTAGCAAAAGCAGTTGGCCCACTCTGCGCAACAAAACAGTTCACAAATTTAAATACAATTTTTATTAAAAAAAATGAATTGCCAACACAAGGGATTCTACTTTAAAATTTAGTACCAGTAGGTCATCATGAGGCTTCTTAAGTTCCTCTTCAAATTTTTCTGAATTCCATTTGACATTATGTTCTTGGGCAATTGCTGTCAATGTCTTGCCCTTTGTCTCAATGTCAGGCGCCCTTGCTGATAATTTCTCAACAACCTAATTGGAACAGAAAGAATACAAGACAAGCACACAAGAAACTAGGAGTAAGATTACATCTTTAAAAGGTGATATAGTTATTGTCAATAAAAAGGTGCATGGCGCATGCAGCTTGCAGAAAAACTCACTAAACGACTAACTCCACAATCTGGCCGAACTTCAAGAGCTGAATTAATGAACTCCTTCCCATATTTTGCTGCAAAATGCTTGCGAATATCCATAAGTTCTGGTACATCTGCACATCTTGGAGATGCAAAAATCACACTTGATACTGCTTCCTTCAGATCAATGGGACAGCTCCTGCAAACAAGTTCAAATACGAAGCAAAAAAGAGAAAACTGTAAGAATAAAATAATGTTCATTTGAAATGGAATAAAGGATCAAATGCTACAAGAATAAAATAATAGTTCATTTTAAGAAATAATAAGAAAAACAATGTGAGTGATTAAATAATAGATTTTTGTTCCCCAATTTCATTGGTTAGGTGTTGTTTTACTGTTTAAGAGCTTTTTTCATTCTGATTAACTCCTGTTCATTAGTGGTTCTTTTTGTGGGTGGTATGTACCATATTGCTGAATCTCCTCCCAATCAGAAACACATAATTCTCCCCCACGTGTCTCTCATTCAATTAAACAGATTGTCATGACCTTCATATATACTGTCTATATGATAAACAACTAAGTTAAAATAGAGAAGTTTAATAAAACTTCAAGTATATTAATTATATTGTGACAAAAAGAAGAGCATAAACTGCATTGAAAAAACATACTGGTATTAATCCATCGTAATTAGGAATATCAAGTATAAACCACAAACAGACACAATTGACAGGTTTGGTTTGCATACTTTTGCGATTCAATAATTGGCAAGCGTGCTACTATAAGTTCACAGTACAATTCAATGAGCTCATAGGCAGACATTGTCTTCTCCTCCCGTATCACATGTTCAACCTGAAAAGAAAAACAAAATAAAATATGCAAATACTCTGATCAGATACAATCTTCAGAAGATCTATTTATAGATCATGACTTGTTTTAAAGTGTTGAGAAAAAGACAACTCTTCATTGATGATGTAAACATGTGTGCGCGCGCGCGCGCATGTGTGTTCAAAGAGAAAACATTATTATTTCAACCAACAGATTTTAGCATCATAAGATATGGTACCTAACGTCCGTGAATGACAACATGCAGTTGTAACAAAATTTCTTTACAATAAGTCTCTTAGCTAGGCTTAGCTACTCAATTACAGGAAACAACAGACCCCAAGGCAGCAACATTGAGAATTCAAAAATGAATTAGCATGACTACCAGCATAACCATGAGGGGCGGTACCTAGGCATGGTGGGTTTTTTTTTTTTTTTTTTTTGAGGTGATAGACATTGTGAATTATATGGAAGCGGATTAGTTTATCAAGAATATTGTAAAATGAGTCCTCCCATGTGGCCATACGGTAAGCCATTGGGTATGCTCCCCAGTGGGCACCGGTTCAAATTCCATGGGGTGTGATGTGAATTTGAAGGGGGGGGTGTAGGCTAGCTGTTAATAGCGAGCTTCTTCTCAGGAGAAAAAAAGAAAATATTGTAAAATGAGCTTTAGCTTTTACATTTAGACTAAGGAGCCATTGTTGTTGCAGAAAGGCACCATGTTCTTATGTTATTAAGAGGTGAGTGCAGTGTATATGTCCAAGTAGTGATCTCATCACATTCCAGTCAAATGCCATATAAATGGAATTTTCTATCAATCTTAAATGTGATAGGTTGTGCAGAGAAGTGAGTAATTCCAATCTGATATGTAATATCACTATACTGTTCACATTTAAGAATTTCCTCCACCCACAAAAATAGTAATGAAAGACATACCTAATGGGTTATTCAGATTAAATCTACAGAAGCTATCTAATTTAATAAGATTATTATAGTCTCAAGAGCAAATTCAAATCAAAGATGTTTTCATCTAAATTTTTTATCCATTCAGATAGCTTGAATGTGGTGCAATCTAGCATCATTGATGGCTTAGATATGGTGCAGTTGATACATAAAGTCCATCTAACTTTAGAATGATCAACGAGCAAAGTCCGTGCACTCAAGAATTAAGTATAACCATCACGTGTTACCCCAACCAGTTTGGGTGATAATGAACAGGGCCCTAACTGGTGATGATAAAAAGAGAGTTATCCATAGCTACTCCTAGTTTTGAATTAAGGCAAAGTTGAGTTGACCTCAACTACTCAAAGTGTGCTAGTTAGCTTTGTATGTTTCAGTAGTCTGGTTTCACTATCCAGTCTAGTGCATATATGGATGGGAGAAAGTGAGGGAAGGTCGTGGAATGGGCTTCTTAAATTGTCTGTTGAGGGGGAGAAGAAGGTACTGGGACCACCACATTAGTATGGCAATGGGTTCTCACGTACGAAGTTTTCCTGCATTAGCACCAAAAATACCTTAATGCTATTGTAGTGACGAATTTGGCAAGGGCTCCATGACTTATGACCAGTTTTCTCCTAACCAAACAAACACCAAAGTGAACATTTTGGTGTCAGACATTATCACTTGGATTAAACCAAAAGACTTTGATATCATTGATAGCAGTTTCAGAAACAACGCACATCTCTAAACTCTAAAAATTTTAGGAAAAAAATGCTACAACAAAAACTATTGAAATAAATAGATGTATAAATCTTAATATAATCACGTTGAGGTAAAACTTACAACAACAGAGCCTTCATCCCAAATTTGAGATTGGCTACATGAAACATTTTCTTTCATTCAACTCTGTTAAGAACCATCTCCTTAGTAACTGTGTGTAATAATTCAGAATTTGAATTATTACAATATTTCAACCTTGAGTGCTGCAGTTCCAACATGCAAGAGGAAAAAGGCATCTAACCATTGTGCAGGTTATGTGCAGGCTAGCTGGCCAAATTGATATGACTACAACAGAAGACCTTTGTGCGCAAAGGTCACACATTTAGATCATCCATTTGTTAGAGAATTGTCATATTGACAAACAACAGCAACTGTAGCCATTCTGCATGTGCATATCTATGCAGCTTAGATTTCAATCAAGCAGCCTAAAATATGGCAATAAGC
This sequence comes from Agave tequilana, assembly GCA_038442645.1. Taxonomy (NCBI): domain Eukaryota; kingdom Viridiplantae; phylum Streptophyta; class Magnoliopsida; order Asparagales; family Asparagaceae; genus Agave; species Agave tequilana. The sequence continues at coordinate 42,708 of JAVJIF010006316.1, forward strand.
TCATTTACAAAATCTAAAATACAAGTAAAAAACTGAAAACACTTGCATTTTCCGGTCTTCTTTGTCTGTGAGCAACAGTGCAGTCTAAAGAGATGATGGAAGCATATTCCCAAGGCATTACTACTAGAAGTTTGGCTGCAAAGAGTTTAAGAAGTTGAATGTAGCCTGTGAAACCCTATCTTTAAAGTTGCGCATAACTCATGAGAGATCCTAGGTGGAAAATAACACTTATTCTAGAAGATACCAAGATGTCCAACCATAAGTCAATTTTCTCTTCAACCTCACATAACACGTTTGAATTTTGAAACAAGGTTAGGAATCAGGAATATGCTTATTTTAGCACTTTGAGCAGAAATAATGTTAAAAAAAGAAATTTGGATGGTGTCTGGTTTAGTGGTTTACTCAGCAAACAACAAATGTAATGTGCTTGTTTAGTGGTTTACCCAGCAAACAACAAATGTAATGTGCTTGTAAGTCGTTTAATGACTTGGGGCAACACAATTAACATGCCTTTCTTTGAAAGACTTCTTCCCAAAGGCCAAAGCAGTATGAAGGAGAAAGAAACTGAGTTATTTTTCAATATTTTATTCACTTCATAAATGTGAGAAAATTGCCAATCTGAATAACAATGTCTCATTTCAGTGAAGACAATTCTGAACTATTTCATCTGTGTTATTTTATTGCTCTCAGTTTCCATTTCCGCTTACTGAGTAACTGAGTCAACTTCAGGCAGTGTCAGAGCTCAGAAGCATACTTTCACAAAAAAGAATCAAGCATCAGAACATATTTCAGCTCCACTGGTATTTCACTGAGTAAGTTATATACATCTGACACTTTTAGAAGAGGCTAGAATATCATGTCTACACTATACACAGCTCTCATGCTCTAATTTGAATGAACACAATAATTTTAACATCAGAGAATGACATTTTTACATTTATTCCTGTCAAATCTTTATATCTCAACATATCTATACCAATTTGTAATATCATTTCAACAAGGACAATTGCTTACCCTACAACAACAACAACAACAACTAAGCCATTTGTCCCAAGTATTTGGGATAAGCTACATGAACCAAAAGAGAATTACGCCGGATCGGGCACATGGATCAACTTTCTCCACCCATTCCTATCGAGCAATATACCTTCATTAAGAGCTTTACCCTCTATATCTTGTCGTATCACCTCCATCCATATTTTCTTCGGTCTCTCTTGCGCTCTTTTAACTTGTCCTAATTTGATATGCTCTACTCGTCGGACTAGCGCGTCTGTAAGTCTACGTCGCACATGACCAAATCATCGTAGACAGTTTTCTCTCATCTTCTCTTGTATTGAAATACACCTATCTTAGTATGAATATCCTCATTTCTCACCTTATCTCTCCTCGCGTTACCACACATCTAACGAAGCATGCGCATCTCCGCTATACTCATCTTCTAAGCATGAAATCTCTTTATAGCCCAACATTCTGTGTCATATAACAAAACTAACCTAATAACAGTCCGATAAAACTTTCCCTCCATAACAGAATGTCACGATCGCATAAAACTCCTGTTGCGCTCCTCCATTTCAATCAGCCGGCTTGGATCCTATGGTTGACATCACTATTGATCTCAACCATCCTTTTGGATAATAGAACCCAAGTACTTAAAATGATTGCTCATCGATATTGCTTGTCCGTCTAGTGTCACAATACTATAATCTCAGATTTTCTGTTTACTGAATTTGCCCTCCATATACTCTGTTTTGGTTCTACTTAATATAGAATTTTGAGATTCTAGAGTTTACCTTCATAACTCCAATTTGGTATTTACCTCAGCTCTCGTCTCATCAACTAAGACAATATCATCAGCAAATAGCATACACCACGGTATCTCGTCCTGAATATCTCTAGTAAGCTCATCCATCACTAGGGTAAATAAAAATGGACTCAATGCAGATCCTTGATGCAATCCAATTGTGATAGAAAATCATCTGTTATGCCTCCACAAGTTCTGACATTTGCCACTACTCCATCGTGCATGTCCTTAATTATATCAATATATTTGATGGGAACTATCTTTTTCATCAATGCCTATCATAATACCTCTCTTGGCATCTTATCATAAACTTTTTCTAAATCAATAAAGGTCATATGCAAATTTCTCCTCTCTCAAAATCGCTGTATAAGTTGATGAAGCAAATGAATATAGCCTCTGTCATCGATCGTCCCGGCATGAACCCAAACTGGTTCTCTGATATTTTAACATTCTTTCTTAACCCGTGTTCAATTACCCTTTCCCAAAGCTTCATGGTGTGACACAAGAGTTTCCCAAAGCTTCAATTGCTTACCCTCATAATCTTACTTCCAACTGTTTCATGCAGACATAAGGATGATTATATGTTTATGAAAAAAAAGTTAAATTTTTAGAACTAAAAAATGAAGTGTCCAGATTTTAGATATAGAAACAACCGCAGAAATAGATCAATAAACATTTTTCGCCAAAATTATGTCATTCATTTTATTTCTAATGTCTATCCAATTCTACTATGTTAACTACAATTTTGGTGCCATAATATCTTCACAAGTTCCCAGTGGGGTTGAAGAGTGGTTACCACCACCTCCTCCTTCCATGTAACTCTCAGTTAGGACAGGGAGGGTTTTACCAAAAGTGGGTCACAATATCGCTCATCATTGGTGTAGCCAAGGGGCACTAGGGTGGATTGTGGTAAGTTGTGAGTGTGGTGTAGCCATCATCAACCGCCAATAAAGGGCCGAGCCTAGTGTAGGGGCAGAGTCCATTGTATCCAACCAACTGTTCCATCAATTTCCCCCTCGAGTGGATAGAGCACAACCACAAACGAGAGGGCGCACGATAATGCACACTGTCAGTATATCTTTTTGTTTGCTGCCCATTGGATTGTTGCTTGTACTAGGTTTTAGCCTTTTGCCTTTTTGTTGCTCATACTATGCAAGATGTCACAAATTACTGTAACTTCCTTTGAAACTTTTTTGGATATTGTTTCGTTAGCCCAACTTCTTAATAAAGCACAGGGGAATACTGTTTCATTATCTCAAGAAATATCTTCACAATTACCTTAAAGCAACAGTCTTTTCCAGTACTATTAACTAGATGCTCTCAAACACACATTAAACTATCATTAGTTATGACCACATAGTGTATCTACAATTGGATCTGTTGTTTAACCTAAGATTTAGGCAGTCAAATTATAGTTAAAAAACCTCAATTTTATTCCCAAAAAATGCAGCAAAAAGGGCGAATCGGGATTACAATAGAGGATCACAAACCCGAATCCGAGCAGTTTGTTCCTGCCCACTCTCGAGAAGCTGAGCCAATTCTCTCCTCATCTGTTTCACTTGAACTTCTCTCTTGTTCCTCAACAGCTTTATTCGGGCCACCGCAAGCTTCAACGATGTCTTGCTGCAAAAACCCAATCCCCAAACAAAAATCCAACTTCTCAATCAAAAGTCAAACAGAAAAATTACAATCTAGGGCATCAAAAATAGATTAACAAATTACCATTTTGCTGGCTTGAAGCTCTTGGAAAGCATCGAGAACAGCAATCGATCTTGAATCCAGCTACTAAATCCGACGAATTAGAAAGCAGAGTACGATCAATTTGCGAATTTTTCCTCTTTTCGCGATTTATTTTTCTATTTATTGGGGGATTTTAGGTCTATTCGAAGACCAAAGGAGAAGAAACGAAGAGCAATTTTGCGGCTGATTCGATCCCCGACGACTCTTCGCTTTTCTTCTTGCGTGACAAGACGAGAACTAAAAAAAGAAAAGAGCTTCCCCCAAGAATGACTAAAAAATATATATATATCCCAATCAATTTTCAACGTGACTAAAATACCCTCACGCTAGAGAGGGTAGCGGCAGTCTGCTGAGGGTAATTGGGAATTTCACATCGCGTGGCCGTGGTAAGCGGTCACGTACGCGGTTCGTGTGGGCCCATGAGCGACTGACGCGTGAATACATGGTTGGGCTTGGGTAGTGGTTACTGGTCGCCCTCTTGACTATGAAACTCTCGGATCCGCTGTGGCCTTTTTTAATCGTGACCGCAAATGAGATTGCGACACGTGCCCCACAGCCCGGTGGAGATGAATGCGGATCGTTCGATTTAGGTCAATGATAATAATAGAGAACGTGATATTTAATGATGTACCGAAATTAATCATCATGCCGGTGACAAGGACTGCAGCTTTCGAACGATAAGAATATTCCGAGCGAGGGAGTTTCAGATCTGGCCGTTCTTTTTTCATGATGGACGGCTGGGTTTGGATCTGAAGAATCTGGTTGCTTGCTAGATACTTTGGTTGTATTTTTCGGCGCCGAGGTTGCAGTAAAAGCGAACAGAAAAGTCCACAGGGGAGCAGACACGGTGAAAGACGGCGCACATGAAGGAGAATTAGAAAGCATGAAGGGGGATAAAAAAAAAAAAGAAAAATCTTTACATGGTGCTTTGCTTTGAAGCAATCTATAGAGTTTTCCCATGAAGAAATTTTGGGTGGAGAGTTGAAGGAAATAAGTTGATTTATGTGGCCGTCATAATAAAATTTTCAGTGTTTTTGCCGTGTTTTTATTTATATATAAATATAGAGACCAGATTTATGACCCGTGCAGAAAGCATGTGTTTTTATTGGGATTTATCATTTATGAGAACAAATAGTCTCACATCGGCTAAACATGAGGATGCTCTTAAGTATATAAGGATTTGGGCAACTCCACCTAAAAAGATAGTCTTTTGAGATGGTGACTCAGGTCCTTACAAATTATATGAGCCATGCCCCGACCTTAGTCCTGTGTAGGGTGTTGTTCGATCTCCAGGACAGAAAAGGCCTAGGTGTGAAGATGAACTTATAGGGGAGTTGTTCGAGAGGAGAATTGTTGGGATTTATGCGAATAAATAGTCCCACGACCGGGATGATCTTGACTATATAAGCATTTAGGCAACTCCACCTAGAAGGCTAGTCATTTGTGATGATGTTCCAAGTCATTTTTGTCCTTAGGTAGAGTTGTATCAAGACTTAAACTTCATACACAGATAATTATATGAATCTAAAATTTCTTTTTGTTAAGAGGGTAATAAATTAAATTTTAGAATTTTAAGGGGGTAATAAATTAAATTTGATGAACTGTATTGTATTTATTAAGTTATAAATTAGTTTTAAATGAAACGTAGTTAGAAAATTTAATGACTATTGACAGATGAAAAGCCAATATCTATTTGGGAAGCAGTAAGAGAATGTTACATTAGTCCATAAGACCAAAAAAGTTTTCATTAGTCCATAATGTAGTAGAGAGAGAGAGAGAGAGAGAGAGAGAGAGAGAGAGAGAGAAGCTGCATTTCTATTTTAACTGAGTAGCTGAAATGTTTAGCTAGCAATACAATACTAGTTACCAGGACGAAGCCCAAGAAATTGACTAAATAAATTGACATTTGCTGTACAACTAAAAGAATGAAGAAAACCAAAAATGGTACTGATTTCCGGTAAGAAACCAAACTTCTGACAAATGATTGTTTTTTGAGAAGGAAACGAGGCCAGGGGCCTAGTTAAAATATATTACTTCTGCTAAATGATTGTATTAAATGAAGAAACAATTGATTAGCCAGAAAGAGGACAGAATACAGAAATTTCATAATTGATGGATACTGGCAAAGCACAAGATACACAGCTAATAGCATCTTACAAAAAGGGACACTACAGATATATCCAGGCCATTCTATCAATACTGTACTACATTTGTATTATATTCCAGACATCTATTGTATCTACAAAATTTGATGAGTTTTTCTTTTTTGTTATCACAGCACTCAACAAAAAAAATTCTGCAGGAATCTTCCACTATATACTGACATTCTATGAAGTTTGTCATAGGAGATTATTCTTGAATGCAGAGATAAACTTTGGCGAGAAAAGCAATACGAAGGCCAGGATTGAGCCAAAGAATAGATTGATTGAGGAGATCCGTGTCAGTCTCGCTAGAATGTCTCCTGGTACTGGAGGTAGCAGAAGCAGAAGGAAGCGATTCGATCACAGCATCAGCCAGATCTGAGATGAAGGAAGATTGCACCCAGTTCTCAATGCCAGGTTCTAAAGTAAACTCATTGTGCTCCATGTGAATTTCCTCCAGAGTTTCAATGTGCTCGCTCACACAGCTGAAATGGGAAGCAATAATGCATAAGATGTCCAAACAAGGCAAAACTGAAGCAAGGTTCCTAGAACACAGTTTGTTGGCCTTGTTGTTATATACAAAGATTACCACTGGGATACATAATTGTTGGTCATTGTTGTATGCAAAAATTAGCACTAGGTATGTAGCCTATGGTCTTTGGAATATGTAAAATACTGACTCAAAATTTCAACTAATAATTGACAATGCGCTACTGAGTCCAGGACTCGCTCAATGCAAGGACACTGCAGACTAGTTAGTGGCTGAAAATCTCATGGCGGAACTGGATCTCATCAAGTACAGTCCAAATAAACTGTACTAATAGGAAATTTATCATGAATTTGCACTATCAAATCACTTTAATTAGAGATGAAGTTAAAGAATACGCATTGATTTATTAGCCAATTCATTTCTCAAATTTGTATGTAGAGCAATCTGGAACTCAATGTATAGCTGGTCTTATAGCCCGTGCAAAACTTAAACACTACCACTATAGAAGGAAAAGCAATAAAAATATTCATTGTCAATGAAGAGTTTTTTGAGCTTACACCACCAGCCCAATGAAACCCTTTTTTTCTACACTGACCTTATACTGGAAAAGGAAAAAAAAAAAAACTAAACTCCAACAACACCTTAGATCACCAACTAAGCTGTATTGTCTTGAACTTACACCAACCTAATAGTGAAGGGAAAAGAAAAATAAAGGGTTTTTCTTGTAGTCAGCAAGACAGCTCAAGAATGATGCTAAAATATTGCTTAAAGTTTTTATTCATATATATAGATACACACACTTGAGTCCTTTCAAAAGGATTTGAGCCTGAATCCTTCCCACTCAAATTCAACCCTCCGACATTCGAATACAAGATCCACTCCGTTGAAGTTGATCATATATTATTTCAATTATCTATAAATTAAAATCAAGTATTTTAAATACTTTTTGCTCATCCATCAAATAAGAGAAAAACTGACGGCCTATATAGTGAGTTGGTTAATTTAACGGTGTAGAACATTTGAAACGTAACAAAAATTGCTTTGTAGGGATTTTTAAATGTCTAGATCATAATCAAATGACCGGATCGAGAATTTGTATGTCTAAATGCATAGATCTAACCAACTGACTAGTTTCGGCCGTCCATTTAGATGGGCAAAAAGTATTTAAAACACTTGATTTTTGGTTTAGAAATACTTAAAATAATATAGATCAACTTAAAACGGAGTGGGTCTCGTGTTCGAATGTCAGAGGGTTGAATTTAAGTGGGAATGATCCATGCTCAAATCCTTTTGGAAGGACACAAGTGTGTGTGTATGGGATTTCACTACAGCCCCTATGTCAATTGTAATTAGGAAAAAACTCAGCTTTATAATTTTATTCGCTTCAGCCACATCTTTTTTTAAGCCAACCATATGCGCCTGCATGTCAAACGCAAAAGCGCTCCTCAGCGGCGAAAGACGCAAATTCCCCGTAGTAATCATTTCGAAAAAACAGACCGCTTCAAAATGTAGATTGTTGGAGCCCTATTTCTAAGGACTGCGATCATGATTGCAGTCCTCACCAAAAAATGTCATGTTTCTGAATTTTTATAGGACTGCGACCATAATCAGAGTTCTCTTTATGAGGACTACAATCCTCAAAAAAAGTCTTGTTTTTTAATCTTTATAAGATTATGATTTTTAATCTTTATAAGATTGCGACCATGATCGCAGTCTCTATTATTAGAGCATATTTTTGAGTCTTTATAGGACTGCACCCATGATCGCAATTCTTACAAAAATATCTTATTTTTTAGTCTTTATTAGAATGACGATCATGATCGCAGTCCTCACAAACACACAAATTTCCAGCCTGTTTTGGGACTGCGACAACGATCGCAGTCCTTACAAAATGTCCTAATTTTTAATTAATAAAAAGATTGTGACCATAGTCACAGTTCTCACATAAGAGTGCGATAATGAGTCGCAGTTCATATATCAGTATCGCCATCATCAGCAGACCCTCTTTCACTGGTATCGAATGACCCCAATTTTTTTCATATCTAAATATCACATCGATCACAAACTCAAACAAAACTCATCGCGAGCACGAGCAAACGAGATTAAAAAAGGTCGATTCCGAAAAAAAATTGGTCCGGGGGTTCCGTCCCCTGAGACCCCTCGTGAGGGGCTTCTCGCCCCCTTTCAACCCATGACAACCTGATCGCGCGGTCGACCCGCGAATTACTTTGCATCGGGTCAGGGTTGAGGAGAGAATTAACGTTGGAGCGATGTAAAAGGGTAAAGGAGATAATAAAAATATATAAGAAGAGGCGATTGGAGAAACCAATTTATGGTGATGTGGACGAGATTGTTAGTAAATAAATTATAAAGCTGAGTTTTTTTCTAATTATGAAACAAAATAGGTGGTTGCAGCGAAATTTTAATATGTGTGTATGTATGATGTACATAGATATATGTATATACATTTATGTACACACACACACACAGATATATATACATATGTACATAAATACATATATATATATACATACATATATACACACATATATATAGAGATAGACTTGTCATTCCAGAAAGATTCGAGGCTGAATCCTTCTCACTCAAATACAACCCTACGACATTTGAATGCAAAATTTATTTCGTTGAAGTTGATCTACATTATTTCAAATATATCATATTATTAAACTTTCAGGTCCCTGTCCAACAGGAATTGCTCAATGCCATCACGAGAGCATCTCATGCCTCCGACAGACTGGACAACAGAACCAGTGTTCTGATTTCGTCTTCAAAATTGATCTTAACCGATTCCAATTAGATCGTTAGCGTGTTAAATTAGTTGAGATGCTCAGCAACGCTTTCGCTCTCCCTCATCTTTAGGTTTAATTTCTTCATCAAGAATACCTTATTTGACGTCTAGGATTTCTCGTATATCTTCGATAGCGCCGCCATCAAGTCTTTGATCATCTTTTCCCTGGAGACGTTGAAAGCAACTGTCGATGCCAGGGACAATCGGATCGCCCAAGGGCTTTCCGATCTAGAATCTCTCACTTACCATCAGACATCTCCTTTGGTTTGTGGGTCTTTTCGCCGAGAGGAAGATAGAGATAATTCTGATACATGTAGTTTTCGATTTGCATCATCCAAAACCTGAAGTTCACGTCGTTGAATCTTTCAACTCTGATCTTTCTTTCATCACTATCTCGAACTAATGCTCTGATACCAGTTGTTGAGATAAGGGCTTTTACGATGATGATGAACAAGAACAAATCATATCAAAAGAAAGGAGTAAGATCACAGATCCATCAAAAGACAACACACAAAGAACACCAGAAAATAACATGAAAATTTCAAAATAGAGATAAATCACAGAGTCGCTCACAAATCTACTATTATCGAGAGGTTACAAGGAGATAAAAAAGAAAACCACACAGCCTCTATTTTTAATAGCTCTAGGTTTTCACCACCACCTTAATCAGGACGCATCTCTTTTCATAAAGAAAACTAGAGTTATAAGTTGTGATATTTCTTAATTGTCCTTAACACATGGCTTAATTTTCCTGTATTGCAAAGCTTTCAGGTTGGACCGCATTCGCTGCGCCTCACTGTGCTTAGGGGATGTTCCTCTGCTCTGTCGCTCAGAGTGCTCCTCCCGAGACTCTGAGTGATCCCCGAACACTTGAACATGCCTCCATCTGAAACCCTAAGCTCGCCCGCACTCGCAAGTAGTACGCTTTTACTTGGGGAGTCAGCGAGTTAGTCCAGTCCTCGGGAAGCTCTTCCCGAGGCCCTGCTTGTTGGCCCAAAGGCCCATCACTCTAGTTTTGATGATGATCAACTCATGTAGTTATGTTTACTAATGATCTTGTGTTTAATTAGTGACAGATTTGTTATCAAGATCTTAATAGGTGTGGAGCTTCAACAAAGGATTTAAAATCAAGTTTTGGAGCTTACACCGGTTTGATTCACGAGCCTATGCATCAAGATCACATCAAGCACTCAAGAGGAGTCGAGCTCGTTGGATTGCATTTGGACCAAGTCAAGAAGATGAGAAGGCTTCAAGTGAAGACTTTAGAAGATGAAGACTTGAGTCTAGGTTTGTTTTAGTAAGATTTTGTTTTAATAAAATGTAAAGGATAGAGTAGTTGGTGGATTGCTCAAGTATATATCACACACACACTCTTGATAGTTTTATTTTTACAAAAGATTTTCATTTTGAAAAATACATGTTTGGATTTTGGTTTTCATGTTTACATATCTTTAACCAAAATCAAGTTTAGAGCTTAATGTCAAAAACTTAGATATTTCATCTTATTTGTGTAATGGATCATATCCATACACACTATACTTTAATGAGTTCAAAACATCTAGTTTTTATTTAAAGGAGTTTTGGAAAAACAAGATTTTGAAAAATACAAGTTTTCTATTGAGCCAATATTTCCATATTACAAAAATAGTCCAAATCTCTTATAACATGCCTTAATTTTGTGCAAGCATGTTTGTTTATCAAAGTATATTGGTAAAGCTATTTTTGTAGATTTTTATGTATTTTATGGGATTTTATTTCAATCAAAAAGACCAAGTTTTAAATCCCTTATCAAATTTCTGTTTCAGGCTTCAGCCAAGTCGACCTATCAAGTCGACTAGAGCTGAAGTCGGTCGACCGGCTCGGTCGACCGACGTGCACGACGTGCACGCCTTGACCTGGCAGATGGTCGGTCTGCCAACCCTATCGACCGGAACTGAGAGCAGTGCTCTCTGTTCTTTTGGGTCGACCGGGCGGTCGACTGGAGGCTCCAATGGTCTGATTTTTTACCGTTGGCGGTCGACCGGGCGGTCGACCGACAGGTCTGACAGACCCCAACGGCTAGTTTTTGACAGCCTATAAATTTGGGGGTTTGGTCATTGTTTTGAGATAAGATTTTCAAGTGGGTTTTCACCAGTTTTTCCTGAACTATTTAGAGGTTTTCCTCCACTTGATTTAGAGCAAATATTTCCAATCAAAAGGAGAGTTTATATCAAGAGTGTTAAAAAGAGATTTCTTGAGTTTTTTGTCCACCATTCTCTTCCTTATTTTTCTCACAAACACTTGAGCAACCCATTGAGCTATTCATTCTATAGGAGTGTTTTTGTAAGAGGATTTTAGGTGATCAAGAGTTGTGATCACCAAAGTTCATCTTTGTTCTTTGAGGAGGCGGACGTGTGTGTTCGCATTGTTTCGGGTCCTAGTGTGGACTCGCTTGTTTTGGGTTCGGGTGCGAACTCTTGTTTGAGGTGCGGCCTCGGCGAGCCGGTGGGCTTGCGGTGTGTACGGACTAAGAAGTCCGAGAGTTGTAGGTGTTGCGGCACCGGGTGATCCATTGGGATCGATCATAGTGGAAATCCTTCGTGTGTCGAAGGCGGGGATGTAGAGCAAGGGTGCTCGAACCTCGAAACAAATCCCTTGTGTTGCGATTGCTCTCTCTCCTCTCTCTCTCTAGTTTATATCTTGCATGCTATTACTTGTCTTATCTTTACATGCTTGATATATTGTGTGCTCATTGATATACTTACTTGGGTTTGTTTGCTAACACTTGTATTTAACCAAAGAGCCAACGCGTCACCTCAACCCATTCAAGGGGAATCTAGAGGAGTTTGTCCAGAGCCCTTCACGGGGAATTCGGCAACACTCTTGTGTTATACGTGGTGTTTAGTTTAAATAATTTGTTAAGGTCATAATTGCTTTTAGCTTCCGCATTATTTGGCATTAAGTGACAATTAGATTAGCCATTCACCTATTTACCCCCCCTCTAGGTGACCTTCACTGCCTCCGAGTCATCCATGATGAACTTCTCGACTTTCTAACTCTCACTGTGACTGGGCAGGGTACGCAGTTCTTCCTACGTAATACTTCTCTGAGGGTGATTCCTCGTCCAGGTCGACAATCAAGCTCCACACTTCAACAATCTCCGCTGCACAAGAGCTTTCATCTTTCAGGTAAAAGACACAAAACTCCATCTTCAATTGGTGATCATGGATGGTGTATAGGTGCTCTAACTATAACCAATTAAGTACATCCCCATCTCCTCTGAAAGTTGAGTTTTCTACCTTGGGACTCTTAGGAGTAGGGAATCGCGAGATCCTGGTGTCCTGTGCCCCCGAGTAAACCATGGATCTCTTCTACATGATTCATTGATGATGTGGTCTTCGCAGGAACAGTTGCAGGAATTACAATTTTAGGGCTTACCCTGGATCTCTAGTGGTGAAGCCTCGTCATGACCAACCACCTGCTTCCCTTTCACCTGTGCATTTGAGCCTTGACCTCATCTCACAAATATACTGATCATCTTCTCTCTAAAGCCAGCCATATATCCCTCCAACGATCTCAAACGGGCATCGGTCTTCTCCTCAAACCCTTGAAGTCGGAGATCTAGTTAACCGTCCTTTTGAGAGGTCCAATCGTTTCCGACCAGCTCTCGCCGATCCGTTCTCATTTTGGGATCAAGGCCAGCACGATCACTAGGACATGCAGCCGATCCAAAGTGGTTGATCTTCTCTTCAGGATCGTCATCAACCTCCTCGAGTTCGTCGGTGATCTGCTCTGATACCATTGATGACATCACTGCCTCGGCGATGATCGGAGTGAAGCGATTGTCGATTTTTCGGCGCCATCTCGACCTAAAAATCAGACAAGAAAATCAAGGAGAACTTGCAACCAAATTCGAGAATTAAGGGGTTTTGGATTGAAATTAGGACAAATTCGAGAATGCCTAACTCCCTTACAGAGCTCAAATTCACATAGGAATTTCATGAAAATTAAGCTAAAAACCAAAGGAAAATACAACAACAGTTTTATACTCTCTCAGTGCATTGGGGCACAAGTAAAAGATATCAGTGAGAATTGGGTTAACGATATCTTTCCAGAGCTAACCCGCAAGCCCGAACCGCAACATTTACTCGCTTAACTAATGAACCATTGGAATCGGGTGGATGGTGTTTCACCAGAACTTGCACACATCCGACCCGCACCGTTACCCGTATCAGTGGTATCAGTCGCTACTGCAGCAGCTCAAGCGTGCTACTGTAGCAGATCCCGAATTTAGGTTTGCATCAGCGTTCAACCTAGGGCTTCCACAAGTGAAAGTGAATGTGCTAAGAATCTCGATCAAAATGAACTGTCAAATCCAAAAAGATTTAATCTTTAAAAGAATTACCTTAGAGAGATCCATCAGCGTGTTTGATTTCGGGGCTGTTTGGTTGCAAGGAAGTGGGCGGAAGTAAGGAAATAGGGAAGTATAATTGCTCACTTTCCTATCTATCCAAACACTGGAAAAGGAAAATAAGAAAACCCCTTTTCCTTTCCTCTTTTCTCTTTTACACAATCATTTCCTCACTTCCAGAGTGCTACAGTTAATTTTGTGGTCATGTAAATCTCATTTGTAATAAGTTGTAGCACAAGACAGTTAATTTTTTGATCATGTAAATCTCACTTGCATTCTAAGTACAGTCCATTTTTAATTTTTCTTAATTAATTTTTATTTTAATATTATTTTACGTTCAACTTTGTGGTCAACTTTTCCACTTCCACTTTCACATTACCATCCAAACACCAGAAAAGACAAAACATTTTTCAAACCACACTTCCCAACAACATCCAAACACCGAAAAACTTACTAACCAATTCCCAAGTTCCAAAGAGAATTATTACCACTTCCTCACTTCCACCCTTAACCAAACAGGCCCTTCAAGGAAGTGGGTGGAAGTGAGAAGTGTCATTCTCACTTCCCTTGTCCATCCAAACACCAGAAAAGAAAAATGAAAAAAAAAAAAACCTTTTTCTTTTCTCTTTTCCCTTTGACACAACTATTTCCTCACTTCTATGATGCTACAGTTAATTTTGTAACCATTTTTCTTTTCTCAATTCATTTGTAATAAATTGTAGTTCAAACGGTAAATTTTGTTATCATGTAAATCTTACTTCCATTCTAATTAGAGATCAATTTTTTTCCTAATTAGTTTTTATTTTAATATTACTTTACGATTAACTTTGTGATCAATTTTTTCACTTCCACTTTCACATTATTAATAAACATCAAAAAACACATATACTTTTTCATTTTAATTTACTCACTACCAACTAAACACGGGAAGATACACACAAACTCTCATTTTCTAAAAGAAAATAAACTTACATCCCACTTCTTGACTTCCGTCCATTTCCTTGAATCCAAACAGCCCAAAATCAAATCAATTTCAAGAAGAAAACCAAACCTAGTGTCTCTCTCATATTTGGGCTGTTTGGATTCAAGGAATTGGGTGAAAGTGAAGAAGTGGGAAGTGTCTTTTCCATTTCCGCTGTTCATCTAAACACCGAAAAAGGAAAATGGAAAAAGGTCTTTTCATTTTCTCTTTTTTCTTTTACACAACCTTTTCCTCACTTCCAGAGTGTTACAGTTAATTTTGTGGTCATGTAAATCTCATTTGTAATAAGTTGTAGCACAAAACAGTTAATTTTTTACTCATATAAATCTCACTTGCATTCTAATTACAAACCAATTTTTATTTCTCTTAATTAATTTTTATTTTAATATTATTTTGCGATCAACTTTGTGGTCAACTTTTCACTTCCACTTCCACATTATCATCCAAACACTGGAAAAGACATAACATTTTTCAAACCACAGTTCCCAACAACATCCAAACACCGAAAAACTTACTAACCAATTTCCAAATTCCAAAGGGAACTATTATCACTTCCTCACTTCTTCACTTCCTCACTTCCACCCTTAACCAAACAGGCCCCTTTGAAGAAAACGCAGAGGAACGATTACGTGCCTTGCTGATATTGGTCGAGTTCCTGGAATCTGTGACTAGCCTAAATTAATCGCGCGAGCCTAATTCGTCGATGGGTTAGGTTTTGGGAACCGTGATCCAATAATCGAGAGGAAGACTTGGGTCAAACGAAGAATAAAAGCGGGCACCCAACGTCTCCCCGTCGTCGTCACTCTTCTGAAAATTGGTAGAGGAGGAGTCGGATAAGATGTCCTGCGGTACACGGTAACAGAGGAAATGGCTTTCCTTTCTTATTGTGGATTTGGGTTGGATCCAACTTGGATCCGCAAATAGTTCGATTGGGAATTTGGGATCACGTTGCTTCCTCTCGCTCGCTCGCTGCTGGTCCTTGGGTAACTAACGCGGTAGTACACTAGCAAGCGCCGATTCCAACGGACCACGCGGCGATCGGGGAGAGCACGTGCCGTTTGCTGAACAGAATCGTCGACGGGGAGGATTTCCCACCGTTGGGGCCTTTCTGCTATCTTTAATCAAAAGGAAGGGGAAAAATTATGAGACAGGGACTTGGGAAATACTAGGAGGTGGATTTTTTTACCCATTTTTTTTGACTAATTTCTTCAGGAAATATCAAAAATAATAATAATAAAATTTGGGCGGGGTGCCTAAGATCGATCTGTTTGGACTGATGATGATTGGATTTTCGACCAACGTGGGCGCTGGCTCGCCTCAAAAGCGATAAAGGTCCCTCTTCGATTAGTGCACTCCCAAGTTTGATAAAAGCATCTCAAAAAAATAAAAATAGTCAAAACGTCATCTTTTCGGCGCCCCCCGGCCTTCCCCAAACTCGCCTCCGGTCTCCCTCGACTCCCCCCCCCCCCCCCCCCACCCCACACACACACACACACACACACACACACACACACACAATGAGAATTCGTTGAATCTATCAAATGATATAGTAGCTGGTGGCAACTTGCAATTATGACATTTTGATACAGGCTCTCAGCACCGAGCTACAACCTAATAATAATAACAACAATTTGGAAAACCAAAATTTTGACATGTGATGCAGATGAAATAAATTTGAGGCATTCTTCAGGAAAAGAACTAAATGCATTTTTATATAATCTTTATATGAAATCTTGCAGGAAAAAAGTCACTGTCACTGTAAAATAAAGTTTTGAAAAAAACACATGAAAACAAGCAGATGTCTAATTGACAATTCTAAAGGTAGAATTAAACTTTATTTTAATTGACAAAAATTAAATATGTTTCTGAGTAGACTAATTTTTCATCTCTCTAAATATATTCAGAAGATGCAATTAAACTTTAGTTTAAAATTTTTAACAACTCAAAAGCCTTCTTACAGAACAATTATCTAATTTCGCTAAGCAGATAATTAGGTCTGAGCATTATTTGGTTTGGTTCAAATTTTTTTAATTTTTTTTCAAACCGAACCAAACCATGCAGAGCTGAACCGAATCAAAATCAAACTGATTAAAGGACAAACCAAAGCACACCGGAATTTTCAGTTCGGTTCGGTTTGCTTCGGTTCTAAACCATTTTGGAGGCTCAAAATTTTAGTTATTTTTGCTATTCGATTTTTTTTATTGTTAGATGTAAACTTATTTTACAAGCTAAATTGTAACTCTTTTTGTGACCCTTCTTGCTCTGAAGGCTAAAATGAGTATGAGTAAATTTAGTGGTAAGTTGTAAATTATCGGTATTGATCTTAAAATAAATCCATCATCTCTTGAATCAAGTCCCAAGGTGAAGAATAAAACGTCTTAAGAAAATGATTTGAAGTTAAACTAAAGTAGTGTTTGATTTGAGAGAGTATAAAAGAAGATAAGAAAAGAAAACAATCATTTATAGTGATGCAGATAGCTTTGATAAAAACCCAGCTTTTTGATACCAACCACGGAACTCTTTATAAGTCTTTACACAATTTCGGCAAATGTATTTAAACTTTCAACTCATTTTAATGAGTGGCTATTTTCTTTTTCCCAAGAACAAAAGAAAGAAAATGAAGAAAAACAGGAAACAGTTTGGATGTTTTTTTTGTAACATATTGCTTCATTATTATATCTAATGTGATTCTTGCTTTTCGAATTGCCTGCTTATTTCTTTTTTTAATTTTGAGGAAAAAAGAACTTAACCCTGAATCACTCATTTATTTAGTCCAGAAGTAAGACGAGAATTAGAAAACATCTTAAAAAAAGTGATTTGAAAACTAAATTAAATAATATGAAAAGAGACCAAGTGGGGAATCCTTTTGTATCGTAAATAATAATGCCAAGGAATCACCTACACTCCCAGGGATATCCCTGTCATTTCCATCCTCATCTAATTTCAAAGCCATCAAGCCAAGAAATGAACATTCACTGGTGGTTGTGTTGGAAAAACTTCATTAACTAAACATCGGTTTGATTCGGGTTGAATTTACGCAAACCTGAAATCGAAACCGAGAGCCGATTTTCTCTGAAACTCAAACCGAACCGATGTTGACAAAAACCGAACCGACTCAGTTGGGTCGGTTCAAAACGAATTATGCTCACCCCTACAGATACATATAATAACAAAAGGTTGAGTTGAACAATCATATAAATTTCATCTAAAAAATCCTCTCTCGAGTTGAATTTGTAAGCCACTTTGCTATTCATCTCTACTCCAAACTCATTCTATTACCTCTCGGGAAACTCATAATTGTTACTCCTTGAATCTCTAACTCTACTTCCTCTACTAAACTCATCTCTCTTGTTCCTTTCCAGAAACTCTGAAACTCTCAACTCCTGAGCTCTTGTCGCCAAACAATCTTTACAACGGCAAACATGTAAAAACCACATTAAAGAAAACTCGCGAGGTTTTCCCTTTTTTTTTGGGTGCTCGAGCGCGGGGCCGGGGGCGCGGGGTGGCGCCATAACAAGTAAAACTCCGTTTCACTCTGTGCATGCAATTTTAATTTGTTTGGAGAATCGAAAGTTCAATGACAACAATATACAAATATCTCAAAGGGAACTGTAGAAACCACAGCCCAAACAGTGGCCATTGTTTCACGTATCGGCAAGAAGAAATTCAATGTTTAATCCGGCAATAAAACTTAATTTAAGAATACTAATATAAACTTTCACCCAATTTAAGATATTATTTTAAACAATTCACAAATACAAAAAATTATCATGCATTTCAATAAAAACCCAGAAAATTCACAAAACCACTCTAGAAGTCATAAGCATAATTTGTAGTCACTTTTAAAATCAAGGGGCAGTTTATGATAGTTTAGAAGTAAACACACGATAAGAGAGTTTGACAGGTGGCATAAACTTGAAAAATTAAATATGGCGAGAGAGAGAGAGAGAGAGAGAGAGAGAGAGAGAGAGAGACCGGACATGGAATCCTTCAACATCAATTATTTCTTGCCAGTCATGGACACATGAAATTTCCCGAGAACAAATGCCATTGCCGACCCCCTCTTGCTACAGAAACGGGGTATGCTTGATAACAATCTGATATAGTAGCGAAGGGATGAAAATGAGTTATCAAATAGCGAAACTATTAGCAAAGGTGCTGCATCAGAGCTAGAAACAATCTGATCCAGCAGTTCTGAATTAAGCAACTACATAATGCCAATGTTTAAAAACACAGGTACATAGACATTCTAACACACTCAATCATTTAAAAGAGTATCATTTAAAAGAGTCTGCGAGGCACTCAAAGAGCCGACGATCAAAACAAGAACCTTATTTAAATTTACCCGAATCCACTAAAACGCATCAAAGCAAAACTACTGAACTTACCATAGGGCATCAACTCTGAGGAGAAGCTTTGGTCACTCCACCAGGAGCAGCTGGAGCTGCACCACCCTCACTACCACCGTACACGGGTGCCTGTGAATACCCACCGCTAGCATAAGAATCACCATAAGCCTGCTGCTGTCCGTAACCCGCCTGGCTCGCTGGTGGCGCACCGCCATACGGTGGCACCTGCTGGTACGGCTGAACATAGCCACCAGGCTGTGCTGGTGGCATCTGACCATACCCTGGTTGGGTTGGGGGGGCATAGCCAGCTTGACTGGTGGGAGGTTGCCCGTAAACAGACTGAGTCGCTGCTGGTGGCTTCTGGCCCTGAGGAGACTGTCCATAACCGGGTTGGGTCTGTCCATATCCTGGCTGAGAAGATGGAGGCGCACCATATGCTGACTGAGCACTTCCCTGAGGGGGATAACTTGCTGGAGTAGTGCTCGGTGGCTGGGCAGCATATCCTTGTTGCGTTGGAGAAGGTTGGACTGCAGCAGGGGCTTGCTGGGATGGTGGGGCAGTTGCAGTCCCACCTGCAGCTCCGTAGGTTGAAGCAGATCCATCTTGAGTTGCAGTAGTCCCACCATAAGCAGGTGCAGAACCATACGATTGTTGATCATACCCAGCCTGGGGATTTGTTGTGGGCTGAGTGTATCCACTCTGAGGTGCTTGAGCGTTGTAACCACCAGAGTAGTCCTGGCCATAAGTTTGCTGCTGCCCAGCAGCCGACTGAGAGTATGAAGCATCACCATACGACCCTTGAGAGCCGTAAGCAGGCGGTTGTTGACCATAATTGTAGCCAGTGTTATCAGCAGGTGCAGATGTGGGCTGCTGCTGCTGGTTGTAGTAGTCATAACCAGTTCCCAGTGTGGTTTGCTGAGTTCCTTGAGCAGATGACTGATCCCAACCAGAGGTAGGAGGTTGAGATGGGTAGCCTCCATAGGGAGGTTGTGACGTGTTATACTGTGGGGGTGCCCCTGGGTAGGCTCCAGGCTGCATGTAACCATATCCTGGTTGTTGCATTGGAGGTGGCGGTCCAGGTGGGGCCCAACTCATTGGAGGTCGGGGAGGCCGGTAACCTTGCTGAGAATATGATCCCCCCATATGGGGATTCCTGGTGCGGTTCTGCGGAAAAGCCTTGTATATGAACACATGTTTTCTATTCATTCATAGTGCAGAAAGGAAACATCATTTACATAGAAAGAAAATCTAGAAAAGGAAGAATTTATTAGAACAAAATTCAATCAGAATGTTCCAGTCATTTTACTTGGGCATTTCAAAGGAAAGAAAAACACACACGTACCACAACAACAGAGGGAACTGTCTACATCAGCGGATGTCGATCCTCTCCCAGTTCAAAACTAATTGGGGATGTCAGAAGCTAGAGATGCATTTACAATGAAACCATACCGCAAAATAAAGGACCAATTTGATTTATAAGGATGTACACAGAACATATGGAATTACTATTGCATTTAATTGAGAAAGTTCACTATAAGTAGGAAGATAACGCAAATTATATAGGAGATATTCTGACCAATAACCGATAAATGACAGTCAAAATTATTCCATGCTTCAATAGTGGGAAATGGACAAATATCGAGCAGGAGAAATAATAATCGGAACAATATCCAAATAACAAGACATACAGATGCAATGTAGAAATTTCAGATAGAAACAAATGATTGACAAAAATATGTCTCAAGACATGAGCCCCATTAGGAGATGATACAAAGAGAGTATATATATACAACTAGTATGCTAAAGGCTCCACTATAGCAATGGTGAACAAGATCAAATATAGTGCTGAAAATGACGGAGGCAGCGGCTGGCAGTTGCCCAGCATCAAGAAAACAGAAAAACAGGAGAAAAGAAACAAGAGGGAGGGTTCCAATTAACCATAACTCAAATAATAAAATGCAGGTCAGGGCAACACACTTCTTAGCAGTTTAACTCAGCCCAGAATAATTAGAAACAGTTGGATTAGATAGTCATAGGAAGCTGATAACCTGACCTACTTGTACTCAGAGTTGGGCCTTGCACATCAACACCATGAGCAAGTCAGGGACAGAAGCCTTTTGTTCAAAATGCAATGCCTGTGCAAAATCATTTTGCAGTGAAGTGAAAATAACTAATTGACTCATAGCCCCAAACTATTATCATTCATTTTATGTTCTATTGAACATAGGGAAAAGTATGTGATAACACTATAATGAGGACTGGAGATATGTTCAACAAACTCAGAAAATTACAAGATAAATATCAAGTAGAAACTAAGCTACCATTTTGAAAAGTACGATATAAAATACAGCGAAGCAACATCCTAAAAAGTGATCAAATCTAAACTCTTGACAATTGACTTGCAGAGGAAATCGAACAATCAGTCACCTAATTCAAAATTTTAGCAGTTTCTTAGTTTTACACAGTGATAGCAAATAAGATTGAAATAAGAGACAGTATAAAACCGAAAAAACTAGAGAATCAAAATAAGATGCCACAGTTGTGCCTGTTGCATTAACTGCCTATTGGATAAAAGTTGGGAAAGGGGAATACAGCAGTTAGCAACAATTTAATATGTTCATACACAGGACTCAAAAAGAATAAAATAACCAATCCAAAATAACAGTAATAAGCAAACCCCTTTTCAAAGAAGACCAATAAGAGATGAGAAATACATAAACAAAAGTCCAAGCAATGAGATGACAGATGCTAGCTTACATAGAAGAGAAAGATGTAGCCTTGAAATGCTAAATGCATGCAGGTGTAGGAGAAAGAATTCAGTAATGAACTAAATGTGGCTGACAATTATCTACTTCTTCAGCAATAAACATACATATTTGAGCTAAGAAGACACTGCAGTTTATGGTAGGTCAATATTACCTAGGTGCAGGCGACAATAGGCGTGCGCTTGTGACAGTGAATTAACTAAAAGAAATAATTGCATGTGTTGAACAGCATCAAAATGAACTTATGTACCAAAATAGACAACACCTATAAAAGGGAACAATGAGTTTAAGCAATAGTACTAGATTAAGATAGCACGATATTATTGTGATAAAGATTTCGGAGTGGAAGGCACCAATAGAAGTGGAATAGAAATCAATTTTAGTCAAATAAAGGGCAGTAAATTCCTCAAACCAGAATCTCTCTACAGTGCATATTCTATCTCAAATAAATGTGAGAATCAAGAATGCTCAGATAAAGTTGACAGCTCCCAAAATTTTAGTGAACCTCCAACTCAACATATCTCTAGTAGTAAGATGATTTAGCAGCTTTCTTTATTTCCCATTAAGTAAAGAAACTTGCAGATGTCTCAATTAAAATATCACATGATTATCATAGGAGTGGAGGTTTAAGGCCATACCCGTACCAAGCCATGAAAAGACAATTAAAACGCTTGCCTACACACCTTCAATGTGTTGGGATCACCAACACAAGCTAATCCTACAATAATTCCCAAGAATGATAAGCTCAAATTCATAAAATAATCAATATCCATCCTTTCTCATCAATTACATCATCAAAATGGTCTGCCTTAGCCTCGTAGTTTTTAATTCGACATGACAATAACTCCAATATAACACCCATTAAGCAAAGAACTTGCAGATGTCTCAATCAAAATATCACATGGTTATTATAGGAGTGGAGGTTTAAGGCCCTACCCGTCCTATACCAAGCCATGAAAAGTCAATTAAAATGCTTGCCTACACACTTTCAATGTGTTGGGATCACCAACACAAGTTAATCCCACAAGCTAATTCTACAGTAGTTCCCAAGAATGATAAGCTCAAATTCATAAAATAATCAATATCCATCCTTTCTCATCAATTACATTATCAAAATGGTTTGCCTTAGCCTAGCAGTTTTTAATTCGACATGACAATAACTCCAATATCACAACCTACAAACCTGTTCCATTGACAGATTCAGCGGATACTTCCAATAACATGAATAACACGAGAAAATAATTCTGCATTTCCAAAGATGATTTCCAACCATGATGTAACAGCAATAACTACATATTATGAAAAAGAATCAAGCATCTGGGTCTCTTAAGATATCAAACAAGGAAAAGCCTGTAACTTAAAAAAGTAAAATATGGTTTAAGAAGGATAGCTTTAAGTCATGTATGTAACAAGTGGCATACTTAGTTCATTCAAATGTCTCAAAGACCAAAGGAAGCAGAAATTACAGCAGACAGATTCTTAAAGGAGGACATGGATGTTGGACTCTGATGCTATCATCTATTTTTAGTAAGTCAAAGGCCGACTGTTTTGTTAGGGTCAAGGGCCCAGTCATCTGGTCATACCAACCAAAATTTGTTCTAGCCATGCCAACTTAAATTACTTAAATACAAATATGAACCTCTCGGCTAAAATCCAAAACAAGATACAGAAGGTAAGACTAATCACTAAAATGCCCCAACTCCTCTAGGCAGGACCAACAATATGTGGAGACGACTGAAAACCTACCAATGGTAGACCAGACAAAACCTGTAACAGCTAAAATCTTGGCCACTTGCTGCTCAAAAGGATAAAGGGCATATCCAATAACAATTGAATTAAAGAGATCTTCATGTCCATCCCAAAAAAAACATATAGCAGCAGATTGTTAATGGATCAACGGTTCATACATTTTATGTGCTTATAAGCAAAACATATGTTTGCTTTGCCAATATGCAAGTGCTCAAACCTACAAAGACTTCAGGGAAGAGTTCATATTAAGATAAATAAAAATTAGCAGGATCTCTACATACCAGATTCAAGACAAGAAACTGATTATTTCTGGAAGTATGGGCAACTAATTGACAAATTAGATAAACAATATAGGTACACAATCTGAGAGATGATGAATAGGATAGGCAAACAGATACAATAGTTATTAAATTGCCCCCACACTAATTTACAGCCCGAAAAATAAATTCCCACCATACATGCACTATAGTAAGACTTACAAAAAAGTTCTCAATGTAATGAGAGTCTAAGATCAAATCCTAGAACTGTTATTTGCAGAAACACCAGAAGTTCACTACATAAATTATTTTCAATTGAACAATAGACCTGATAGTTATATATGAGAAGTATCTAAATCATGATCCCAGTAATAAATAATGAAAAGTCAAATATAAAAAACATATCCTGAACCTTTCAAATAATAGCATTACAGATGAGAACAGAGTTAACCGTAAATCCAAGTAGAAAAAAAAAATCAAAATTAACAAGATTCGTCTAAACAAAATATTCAGAAATAAACAGTTTCAACAGTCAATTCAAGAGTACTACTGTCAGAGAAGAGAAAAATCAAAAAGCAGCTCCCATAACCATGGTTTCAAATATCAACCGACTCCGATAAATATCAGCAATATCGTGTCAGAGTTTGAGACACCCGAGACGATATCAACCCGATACTACAAGCCGATGTCAGAGCCAATATTAGCGATATGCTGGAATTGCTGATATTAATACTAAAAAACATGGGCCTGATACCGAGATTTCGAATCCTGTTGTTAACCATGCATTCATAGATGATATACAAGATTCTACCATCACAATTACAGCAATAAGAAACATACAAGGCAAAGTAGGAAACATGAAACTACTAGTAAACAACTGAAATTTTACTAACTAAAATTTACAAAGCCGACAAAAGATGAGTGGTCGACAATACAGACAAAGATGAGCTGCTTGTAAACAGAAAAATAACAGTAAGACTAAATTTAACCCTTCTAAACCACAGAAAAATAAACTAGAATGAGTGCTCAGAAAAAAATGAAACAATAAATCTTCATGAATACGGAAAGGTATTGGGGACCCAAATAGCTGTGATGCTAGCCTTGCTCATGGCATAATTGCAGAATATCAGATTATTAATATTTGCAACCAGCTTTAAGAGGTTAAACACCAGTTGTTTAAGTTTCGGTGAGTACTTTGATATAGCTTCCACAATTCTAATTGTAAAATTTCCAAACCCACCCATTTTTATGGGAATTCAGAAATGACTAGGATGATGATGGAACATAGATAGGCATCTTAAAACACAACGATTATGGCACAACATAATAATGTAAACAAAAGTGTAAACACAAGGAAACCCCTTTAGTACCTCGCTGTTGATGATCTCATTGACTAATTTTTTAGCAGCTTCAATTTGATCCTTTGTACCATCCATGTGCACCGTTCTTTCCATGGATGAATCACCAGGAGGTAGATGTAAAGGAATTACCTGAAGTAAAAGAAACTGTTGTCTCAAATCAAGTATTAACAAAGGCAGATAGGGGCACCAACACAATCAAATAAACAAGAAAAATCAGGAACCTATAGGCAAAAAGATGGAAGGCACTACATAAATAACAAGAAAAACAAGTTGTGTGGGCCATGAGTAAAGAATATTATCTTCATATCCTTAAAAAAATATGGAAACCTCACTAAAGATACAATGACCTTTGTGAGAGGGAAGACCAGTGTGGCAGGGAATACAACATACACATCAAGATAGCAAAATAATATTCAGAAAAACATCAATGGGCAAATTACAAGGATATATAAAGGATGAAAAAAAATTAACTCACTTCTTTAAGCAAAATGTTCAGACAGGTGAGACCAGCACAAATTACATTTCAAACAAGAAATTAGTAACTGAATACAAAGAAAACTGTTTCAAGCTGAAAAAAATGCAATTAGGCGCTGTGTGTTCTATATATCATGAAAATACAGAAAATCAAATATCTGTGGATAATGACATTTTTTTTTTACCCAACCTGGCAGACATGCAGGTATGGGTAGGCACATTGACATACTCCACTCATAGATTCAGTGCTGGTCAAGCAGTTCTGACGCACAACTTAAAAAGGCATGATCATAGACGATGCCCTCTTGACCTGCATGACTTGCTTGACTCATTGCGCGCCATGAGGAAAGTTTTATACAGGAATGGATCATTATATTTTGTTAACTCTTAATATTATTACAGTCATCAATTCTATAGACTCATATAGATTATTTAACATCTTGTAAAGTACTTGAGAGGGGGGATGAACTTGAACAATAAGATATAAAGATAGGAAAGCTTAAAGAGTGAGTCAAACAAATCATAGAGTTTGATCCAGGGACTCATAGTCACCCTAGTCACATGTAGATGAAATTAAATTGCAAAAAATGGTATGCATCTTAGAAACTGAGGCTTTAAATATTTGCAAAGTTGAATAAAGAAAGCCAGAATTATGAGATTTGCCGTGTTACGGATTAGTCCATGGAAAATGAATGTATATTCATGGGACAGAAAGAAGCACATTCATGCAGCTGAACTGAAGATCACATTCACCAAACAAAGGAGAATAGGACAAGCAGTCGTCACATTCACAGCAACACGCGAGCGTAAAGATGGGGATAACAGAGTATTTAACTCAGTACAATCTCTGACTATTTAAAAACGATGGCATCACTTAGCAGAAGAGATGCAAACCAGAGATGCGGGTCACTCCTAGACATGCTAGGTCAACAATTACGGCATAACTGAGAAAGTTGTGAAAAGCATACAACTAGGCAGGTGGCTCCTGTGTATGTGTGTGGGGGGTGGTGGTGCTGGTGAGCTAGTTATTTATTATTATTATTATTATTATTATTATTATTATTATTTTGTTGGTGGTTGTGGTGGCGTGTGGGGGTAATATTAGCACAATACTCTAGCGAAGTAGTTGGCCAGGTCAGCCCTAGACCGCACTAGGTCATAATTTTAGACAAGCTTGCATAAAGCATACACCAATGCTAATCATGCACAATCAGTTAAATCCAGGTTTGTGTTATGGATAACAGTGTCCGTTTTCCAAATAGCAAACCTGACATTTGTAGTCCAAAGAACGCCAATACCACTCCTACATCTTCAATAGCAACTGCAGAAAGCGGCTGATTGACTAGAGATTGTGAGGTGGCAATTTAGAATTGAAGAGACCATTCAAACTCTGCATTCACATGCTTCCCAACAGATGTCTCAGTTAGTTTTAGTAAAATTCAAAACAAACACTACAGTTAGCATTCCAACCAGACTGGATCAGCTAATCTCTAGCTTGCACGGACCCTGATTCACACTAATCAGTCTCTTATTCAGAGGCAGAAAAGATAATCATGTATTATAAACATAATTAGAACCAGCACCAGACATAACACACCAGCATACAACAACAACAACTAAGCCATTTGTCCCAAGTATTTGGGGTAGGCTACATGAACCAGAAGAGAATTACGCCAAATCGAGCACATGGATCAACTTTCTCCCCTCATTCCTATCGAGCAATATGCCTTCATTAAGACCTTTAGCCTTTATATCTTGTCGTATCACCTCCAAACATAACACACCAGCATAAATTAAAAAAAATAATCAAGAATAAGGTATATTTCATTAAACACATGTAAGGCCTAGCCACATGACAAATGCAATGCATAAAGGATAAGAAACCATGCATTTAATACGAAAGAAGAATAGCAAACCTGGATACGAGCTCCCGAGTTGGCCTGCATGCTCTTAATTGTTTCACCACCTTTACCAATAATAAGACCGACCTGAAAAAAGAAAGCAAATATAAACCATATTCAAAATAAAAATAAAATGTTATCTTATCAAGGCAATGCATATATCAAGCTAGCCTGCCTTGTTATTTGGAACTATCAGCTCAAAGTGCTCATTGCCGGCTTGAGACCCACCAAATCTTCGACCAGCCACAGCGCCAGGGACCCCAGCATCAGCCTGCCCCAAATATCATGTTAATAAAAATAATATGGAAAAACTATAAACCAACTACAAGAAACTACCAGCAACTAGACAGCTAAATAAATCGCTTAGAAAGCACCTCTGCAAGAACCTCATTGATCATTTGTTCCGCCCTGCTGATCTGCTCGGGTGTCCCCGTAAGTTCTACAGGTCTAGTCTGGGAATTAGGATCAGCATCCATGTCTCTAGTCACCTGAATTTTGGCTCCAGATTGTTGCTGAAGATTTTTAATTGTGTCTCCACTTTTACCAATAATAACTCCAACCTGAAAAAAGAAGAAGAACACAAGGGACTATAAACCATAAGATTAAATTAATTCTTCATGTTTCCAAATGCAACTGCACGTGAGAAGAAAAATGAATGAGTACCCTGCCATTAGGAATGTCGATTTTCTTGCTAGCACCATAGCCATATGGAGAATATGATGACGGCTGAGTCAAGCGACCGGGTTAGACAGATGTTGACCAAGAGGCTTCTGCATATGTTCTGAAATATAAAAACAATATACCATTAATAAGATGATAGTCCATGCAAAGAATTAGTACATATATTTAGAGCGAGAAATCCCAAAATGTGAACAGGCGAGTGGACATTCGAACCTGTTTTAATAATGAAACAAAAGGGCAACATCCATGTGATGGCACAATAAACATTAACCAACAATAGTAAGACTGATATGAGATGTAATATGAATCACGAGTCCACTGAATGCAAGATTAAAAAATTAGATTTTAGCACTCTCAGAGAAATGTATTGCATGTCGAATGATAATTAATCATCTAAGAAGCAAATTAACCATTAACATACAACTCTACTAAGAAAATTGAAAGGCCTATAGCACTATCTTTATCCAAATATAGTTCATATGATCGACCGAATGCTAAATAATAAAAACCCTGATCAAGGGCAACAAAACCTAAAAAATAAAAATAAAAAACAAATCCCAATATTTAACAAAGAGCTCCTTAGATATGAGATAAATAAAAAATGATATTTCCAATCCTACTTAAAGTCAGAGAATGCGAGAGAATTAAAACAAAATCCCTAAGTAACCAAATCCTCTCATGAAATAAAAAAGCCCTAGAGATACAAGTAAATTATAGCAACAGGCTTCAGCAGAAGCAGATCGAAATCAAAATATATAAACTTGCCCCTCATCCTAACACTATCAGCATTCTAAAACACCAATCAGAAACCCTAGAAAGATGAATCTAATCAGAAAATCAAGAAAACGCCCACACACACACACACACACACACACACACACACACACACACACAGAGAGAGAGAGAGAGAGAGAGAGAGAGAGAGAGAGAGTCACAAACCATCGGCGGCGGTGCCATTATCGACCTTCGGCCGCTTGGCCTCGGCATCGCTGAAGATCTTCGCTGCGATCTCCTGGGCTTTGAGCTTCGCGAGCTGGATCCCATCGAGCGGTGGAGGCACGCTGTTGTAGGACGGCGGAGGAGGAGGGGACGGGTCGTCGAACTTTCGCTTGTTGTCGGGTCGAGAAGAGGAGAACTGGGACTCGTCCGCCATCAGAGGGGGGCTGGAGTTTTCTGGGATTGAGATTTCTAGGGTTTGGGATTTGAGGGAGGGACGAGAGAAAGAGCCGAGTGATGAGGGAACGCAAACCCTAGAGTTGGAAGGGGAATAATAATAATAATAATAATAATATAAGGGAGAGGATATTAATATTGTCGGGTTATTTACGGTTCAGGAATTATTATCTGGGGGCTCTAAAAGTTGAGCCGAAAATAGACCCGAAACGATAGATGGGCCCTCTAGAGGGAGCTGATTATGGCCGACTAAAGTGGGGCCCAGTTACCTCATGCAAGTACCAATCTTTTTCCGGCCCCGCGGGCGAGCGGGGAATGCCGTCTTTTTTTTTTTTTCCCCTTATTATCCTATCTTTTCCCTTTTTACCATTTTATTTTATTTTTTTTCCCCTGGACTACAGGAGACATCAAATATAGCAAAAGAGGGGTGAGATATTGAACTGGAGAACGAAGAAGGATGCTTTCACGAACAAATAAAGAACTCTGCTAAAATAAAATAGAGATTTTTTGTCTTTAAAGCTTCATGTAATGCACATGCGTATCTAAATCATAGCATAATAAGTTTACAATGGCATGTGCATTTTTTATCCATTCACTGTAAATGAGAGATTTGAACTCAGGTCATCTCATATATAAGAAAGAAAATATCATACCACAAATCTAAGTTTGTCATATAGTCAAGAACTAAAACCTTAAAGTTTTCATGATCTAATCTAACCCCTTTAAAAATCGAGGACATCGGGAAAAATAATTACATCTATCACAAGCAGCATTGGTACAAAAGTCGGGTACTCTATCAAATTGCCTTGAAAGCATTTTGTAGCCTAAATTGACTTGAAAGCATATTGCATGTCACCTTGAAATAATTTACACCCAAAAAAACTCAATAATTTGGGGCGAAAAACTTAAAATTTTGGGCAAAATGATCATAACTCCTGCGAAGGGAACATGAATTCTCGGAAATTGAAAAATATAAGGAGCTAAATGGCAAAACTCTCGCCGAACAGTTAAAAGGAATCATCTATAAATCATACATACTGGAATTTATCATGATTGGTAACGGACAGGAGTCTAGCAACAGCTAAATCACTCACTTAAGTTCATAATGAAACAGCCAAGTGAACTTCTATAAAAAGTTTCAATGTCTTCTTCCTCGTGAGTTCAGCATCGCTAATAGCTACAAAGCAATTGAGCAGAGAATAAAAGGCAAGCATTACAGCAAATGGTTTGCAGTTGACACACAGATATCACAACTGCTGCAAGCTATAAGCAGCAGGAGGGGAACAAATAATATCTCAGCACAGACTATAACTTGCTCTCCTCATGTCATTACAGACATCCCAGAAACAACATAAGCAGAAGCTTCGACTCTGCACAGCATTCGAGCCCAGTCAAGTTAAGCATTTGCTCCTTTATTACAACACAATACGACAAGCAGCAAAAGTCAGGGCAAAGGGAAGAACAAGGCCACTATTCTTCACTTGGTCCACCAGAGGAGGAAGTCCTTCCTCCTGTTGATCTTCTTCTGGAGCTGCAGAAGTCCGTAGAGGAGAGCTTCAGCTGTGGGAGGGCACCCAGGGACGTAGATGTCGACAGGGACAATTCGGTCACAGCCGCGGACAACAGAGTAAGAGTAGTGGTAATACCCGCCACCATTTGCACAGCTTCCCATGGAGATAACCCAGCGTGGCTCCGGCATCTGGTCATAAACCCTGCATTGCATGAAATTTGGTTACATGAACGGTAAAACACTGGAGGGACAACGAACTTGCGCACTGAATACAAGCTAAAACAGTAGTTTCAAGCAGCGTTAGAAGATTTTTGATCGATGGAGGAAATTTCATGCAGTGCAGTGGATTCATCAGTTCTATATATACAGAGAGTTCTTTAAAAGTTTCCATGCCAACAGACATGCTCGGGAAAGCTGCTTTGGTGTAAAAATAGAGATCTATAGCCAGATGGAGATAGCGAGAGAACCTATATTGAAACAGACAAAGACATGCCTCTGCGTATGCATACAAAAGTATAGGAGACTGGCTGTACTGCTCTATGGGCTTTACTTAAAGCTTTTCCCCCGTGTCAAGTAGAGTGACGAGCACGCTAAGTGGCAAACGGGAACTCTGGATGTCAAAGTCGGTGTATTCCTGTATATTCATACTTGTGTACGTGTGGTCAGATCTGTAGTATAAATTTAGATATGCTGAAAAATTAAAATGTTACTGCAAATCTGTAGAAAATAAATACTCATTCCACATGCCAACCTCAATCCCGATGGAGAACAGTTATGTATTACCCTGCTATGTGAGCCTTTCCTCTATTTCAGTGTGCCTATTAAAATGGCATTGCTCTAAATGTAAAAGGAGGTCTACCAATTCCAATAGAACCATTTGTAATTCAAAATCATGCCAACACAAGTGAACAAAAGGAGGAGATTTTTTAAGAAAAATGTGTCACCCAACTTAAGATGATGTTTTTACAGCATACGGTACCTATACAATTCATTGTGGAACTGAGTCCAAGTTGCAGGTCAATTTTCACATATCAAGAGCATCAGGCTCAGCCAGTGGGCCTGACTCACTAGTAAAGAGGTAGGAGTGGATTGTGGGGAACCCCAGGTTCAAGTCCAGGCTACGTCCAAAAAAAAAAACCATCAGGCTCAGATCACAGACATGGTTTCAGTTCAAAATGCAGGTTTAAGCAATAATAACTGGGGTACCAGAACATGAATACGAGTCTTTTGAAAATAGATCATGTGGATGATGCAAGAGATAACCAATAGCCAAAAGAATGGCCTTAACAAAAACTCACAGTTGAACCCAAATATAAATTTAGTGAAGAACCAAACAGAAAGTACACATAGCATGCAGGTAGCAGGAGTTACAGCAATAGAACTTAATTGTAGTCAACCCCCCCAAGTAAACCAATGATTACTCGCAGTCCAAAACCTTCAAACAATGAATGATGCTTTAACATTAAAAATAGATTGTAATATCTTTTTTCCCTTTTGATATGCCTTTATTGATTTACATTAATCACCCACGTTAGTGTGCGTGCGTGTGTGTGTGTGTGTGCGCGCGCGCGCGTGCGTGCGTGCGGGTGCGGGTGCGTGTGGGTGTGGGTGTGTGTGGGGGTGTGTGTGTGTGTGTGTGTGTGTGTGTGTGTGTGTGTGTGTGAACCTAAAATTGCACAGCAACTTTACTTAAATGTCTTAATAAATTATCCGATCAAATAATGCATCCTGAGAACTAGTTGTGACAGAAATTCTAGCCCATCAAAAACTCAAAGGTTAAGAAATGTCATTGGAAAATGGAAACTGAAATGTCCATTTGATGTCACAAATCAAACCTAGGAAGGAAATAGAAAGTGCGATCAAACTTACTTATCCTGCATAGACACTTTGGAAAGATAGTGTCCTTGACAAAAGCCTTCATCCAAAGTCAAAACTTACATCAGCCACATAACATATTAACGTTTTATCTCATATAACTCTAAGCAATATAAGTTCTGTATTTGACCAACCAACTCACCCTGAAATCGCAATTACAAGATAAAAAAAAAGCTCAATATCTGTACCTTCTACTGAACCAACTTTTTTCCTTAATCAAATGTTTGAAATCATATGCATTCGGAAAACTTTTGGATCCAATAAACAAGGTTTCTCTGTCTACTGCACATTATGATAATCAATGTTGGGGGACATTATGACCATGCCAACCCTTATACAATATGACCTTGTTCTATCTGAATAATTTATGTAAAACAGTATGTTCATCACTTGAACTATGTAACCACCAAGCTCTGTCTGAACTATTTCAGGTCACAGTGGCACTATGCACCCTTATTTGCCAAAATTGCCATCAATCTGACACAATAAAGTTTCAGCTAATTTTTCAAGACTTCCACTGGGGAAAAGAAAACTACACATTTCCAAGAACTGTACATCAATGATTAGCATGAGAAAATCTTCATAATAAACTGATGAGAAAAACCATTTTGAGTTTTTTAGCTGAGTTCAGGATAATATTGCATCAGGACTTTAGACCACCCACAAAAACTTAAAATATAAGACCTCGTAAGTCATAACAATAATAACAAATAAACTTCCAGGACCTTCTTTCACATCTATAAGAAATCTTGGAACTATTAACTATTTGACTGATTTCATTACCTAACCCAGTTTTGAATGCGTAACTTGGGTTCTCAGCAACCTAGACCTTCTTGTATACTTCTTTATCTACTTAACCATCTGCCTTTGAAAAACATAATTAACAATCTCAACATAGAATATTAAATATTTAAACTTTAAGGCAGTGTTCAATAGCCCAAAGAGTATCGGAACGAAATTGACTGTGGGAAAGAGAAACTAAAAAAAGTACGTAGCAACAAGAAAATAATGACATTGGAAACTGGCAGAAACCTTTCTATTCACTAATTTCCTTGTATGAGGATCGAAAGTGGAAACACACGTCACTCACCAATACTGTTGCCTTGTCAGATGTTGGGGAAGCATTTACAAAAAAAAGATAGAAGAAAAATCAGAGGTAATAGCAAGTGAGCAAAATAATCAAAATTTCTTCCCCCTTCACTGTGTCATTTCAAACAAGAGTTTGTAGTGTAAAAGGGAAAAGCATCTATTGTATCACCTGCTATATCAACCTTCAACTTCAAAATATTCACTTTTGTACAATATAAGACAAGTTCTACCCAGAAGAGAAGAAGCCACTTCTTTACCGTTTACTTTTTAGAAAGTGAAAGAAGAGTAAATCTTCTAGTTAAAACCTGTCTGTGTAGCTTGCGGAGGACAAAGCAGCTGAAAAACGTTGTTATATCATGTTTAGCCAGCTCAAAGAAGATTTACCACAACTTCAACCTTACAGTGAAAGGATTAGAGATAACTCGTACGAATATTGGGACAAGATGAGGCCTAGAACACAACTGAGACATCAGACATGCCATCAAGAGGGAGAGGCTCAATGACTTCTATCTTTTTTCTATTAGCTTGCAGCAAACTGTTGTTAAATATATCTTTACCAGATTGCAATGTATCTCCTCGGCACAAATTACTGTGGAAGATGCCTTTACTACTCAGGGCCTGTTTGGTTAAGGGTGAAAGTGAGGAAGTGAGGAATTGAGGAAGTGGTAATAATTCCCTTTGGAACTTGGGAATTGGTTAGTAAGTTTTCCGGTGTTTGGATGTTGTTGGGAAGTGTGGTTTGGAAAATGTTTTGTCTTTCCGGTGTTTGGATGGTAATGTGAAAGTAGAAGTGGAAAAGTTGACCACAAAATTGACCGTAAAATAATACTAAAATAAAAATTAATTAAGAAAAATAAAAATGGACTGTAATTAGAATGCAAGTGAGATTTATATGATCAAAAAATTACTGTTTTGTGCTACAACTTATTACAAATAAGATTTACATGACCACAAAATTAACTGTAACACTCTGGAAGTGAGGAAATGATTGTGTAAAAGAGAAAAGAGAAAAGGAAAAGGAGTTTTCTTATTTTCCTTTTCCGGTGTTTGGATAGATAGGGAACTGAGCAATTATACTTCCTTATTTCCTTACTTCCGTCCACTTCCTTGCAACCAAACAGCCCCTCAGTGTAGTGAACTTGTTCATCCTACTACTCACCATAACAAATAGATGCCACCAATTCACTATAATCTGGCTTATCTTAGGAATATGAAAGGTGATATGACAAGTATTTTTTACCCCCTTACAACTTACAACACCACTTACAATAAATGTTTGATATATAGGCCACAGAAAAGAAGGAAATTCTAAGTCCTCGATGCCCTCTCCATTTTACCAACTAGTTTCTTTATAAGAAAGTTCACTTGCCAAGAAACCTACCTGGTACGTTCCATAATTTGCAGTCAGCGTCTCCACTACCCAAATATGGAAAGGAAAGTGATGGAAAATGCTCCCACTTCAAACGAATTTCTAAGTTTTCTCCCTACTTTCTTGTTGCCAAACAAACCTTACCTTGACCATTTCAATGATACAAAATGTAAGGATACGGGAGTTCAGGCACGGAAGGCGGGAAATTCCTCCTTCAGCAATCTAAACCACTATCTTCTAACCACATTTCTTTCACAGGCCACTATCCAAATTTTGGGATCGGTTCCAGGAACCATTTTCTTCCATTCAAACTCCATTATGGGCCACCTCTTCACTTCTTCAGTTAAATCAACAATTACCACATCCTTCTCGTAATCGCCCACGTTCATGTATGCCTAGGCGTATTTCTAGTCCTTATTGCTAACCCATAAAGACATATCAACATTCTCATTTCAGCTACACATTTTTTCTACATTTTTTTCTTATGGCCCAACATTTTGACCCACAAAGCATTTTTGGTCTTAAAGTCATCTTATAAAATTTACCCTTCAATTTCATGGGTATTCTATGGCCGGATAACACTCTACAAGCACTTATCCAGTTTACTCATCCCACCTTAATTCTATAAACCACATCCTCCTTGAACTCAAGATATTCATCACCATGAAAGATTGATATAGAGTAGTAAAATTAGTTACTCCTAGGTATTTCTTGCCATCAGAATGAATGATTGGATCTTTTTATTTGAGCCCACATATAATCCTTATACAATTTTGCATTCAAAATACCAGAGATTCTTATCATCTCAAAAATCTATGTTATTCTATTTAAGAATTTTTTTTATATATATATACTTATATGTATCCACACAAGAGAGTCATGTCTAAACAGCTATACTCTCCTAGGAAGTGTGCCATCCTAATCCAATGAAAACAACAATGAATAGGCATGAGTAGATGAATTAGGTCATCCTAATCCAATGAAAACAATGAATCGATGAACCAACCTACACTTAATTCTTTTTTAAACTGCAAAATAACTGGATAATCAAGACGAGTAACTGTGGGAGAAAAAAGCTAGCAATTTTGTACCTAATACATGAGAAATGGGGTTTGCATGTAGAAAAATGTATGCCCTTTTTAACATATTGTGCATCATGCACATGTTTTAGGCCAGTGTTCACCTGTAGCAGTGGCCTCCCTCCCTCCTACAAGAGGAGGAGCGAGATAATTGTTTTAAACTGTGAAATGACTCCCCTCTAATAGGGTTTTGGGCTGCTAAAGAAAGAATTTCCTTCCATGGTGTTCAATAACCACCACCACCCAGCCAATTTCCACCACCCCCCCCCCCAACTAGCTTTGTGCTCCTATTGTGTGTGAAAATCTTGCTTCTTCAAAAAAAAAAAAAAAAAAAAAAAAAAAAATTCCCCTTCACTTTGTTTTCTTTCCTTTATTTTCTTCTTTTCTCTTCTCCTCGACTCATATGTGATCTTCCTCAAGTCACTTTCTGGGAACCTGATACTTTCCCAATGAACCGTGATGTGTGCTAGATTGTGAAACTTCATTTTACTATGCTTATCTCAAATCAATGACCGTTATAATAAACACATTCGGCATACGTTTGCAATATAAGAAGCCCATTTAACAATCATCACAATCTAAGTTTCTTAAGAAGAAACAACGAGCAACTAAATGTATGTGTAACAATAGGAGACTTGCTACCTATCATCTACAAGTTAAATTACTTTGTGCTTCATGTAAAAATCTCCCCAGAGTTCATAGGTATTAAGTCTGGTCCCATGCCTTACTAGCTATAGAACAACTCCAAATCAACCATTCGTTTTCAAGTTTTACTTCGCTTTATTGGTATACCACGATTTTCTAAATTCTTATTAGTGTAGGGAACAAAGACACAAAGACTTGCAGAACAACATTCAGCCTGAAAAGAAACGACAAAAGTGAATCTGACAATTTATAGCTAGTAGAGACTAAAAATTTAACTTCCTCCATTTAATGTTCAGGTTATTCCTACCCCTGCCAGCAGTACAAAAATGAGTTGCAGAAAATGGAAGGAAATAATATTAAACAACCCAAATCAATCACTTTTTTAGGACTTAATAGTAAAATCAGCAAATCAATGAACTTCTTTTAGGGTCTATTTCATTCTTTACTTTTGTAGCACTAACAAATCTTTTGCTTTATCTGGTAATCTCAATTCCCTAATACTGACAAATATATATTCTGATAAAACCACAATTATCTTTTCCTGATTGTAGATGTTCAGTTCTAATACTAAAGTTCACAACTTTTATGGCTAGCAAATTATAAAAGACCAATGATCTTGGAAGAAAAATGTTTACTCAAGTGTCCCCGTGATGTGAATATGCTACTTGTTTCCCCATGGTCTCCACTACTTAAGCTTACCAGTATGGGAAGAATAAGAGTAATGCAACCTTTATTGTTTATCTGATTATTTGAAAACTCAGAAGAAGTGTAGTTTGCCATGTGGAGAGAACCTGTACATTATGCAGCAATTGGATAAAGGAATAAGCGCCACGGTGAACAAGTAGATAAGTTATGAACTATACACGATTGCACTATTGCACATAATACCTAGGGCCCATACATCTTTATGTACTTAATGGACAGCTTGACACAGATTCGCATATGCTACTTAATCACAATGAGGCTAGAGCAGAACAGGTGTGATAAAGTTGAAAGGCACGAGAAAAAACATCAATCAAGAATACGTGGAAAATCTAAAAAGGGACTTCATTAACAATAATTGAGAAGGTAACATGTCAAAGAGTAAAATAACTATCCAAACCCTAGAAGTTGGAACTAGCATCCAAGAAAACGCAGATAAGTGAAGTTCATTTTTGCAAGAACTTAGACAACTAGGTTAAATGGAAACCAATTAGTGAAGGATACATATTACATAAAGGAGTAATGACTCAGAAAGAAAAAAGTAATGAACGCTCAGTATACAACTCAACCAGAAAACTCTGATTGTTGTGGCCAAAGGCTGAACATAGTCATGTCCACTCATGTCCTTTCCCTTATTTAATTCATCATCTTGATAAATTTTTACCAACTTGCGCCTCATGTAGCGATCAGTACAAAAAACATAGTGGATCAGAAAAGTTGCATGAGAAAATTGTTACCAATAAAAGTAGCTTCTAAAATAAAATAAGGTTTGGACTCTTGGAGAGACAATACTCTGAACTTTGCACTTCCTACATCACTTCATTATCGTGTAGGACCAGGTTACAGTTGCGCATGATCTTGCAACAGATTTAACTTGATATTTAACAATAAAAACTATGAACATGTAGCAAACTAATGACAATCCCAAGCTTAAATTAAAACTGTAACACGTTGATTTTACATTGACAATCAGTCACACAATAAGCTCAAATTGTTATGTTGCGCAGTTGAGAAACTCAAACAATATTATGCTGACCGTGAACGATAGCACAATTAGCACAAATTATGTGAATCTAGACCCAAAAGTTGTTACGGCAAAAAGATCATGCACTGCTAATTTGTTCTTTTTACCAAAATTGTGTTATTTCAGTATTTTACCTTACACCAAATTTGAGTATCTTTGACTTCCTACACATGCATGCAGAGAGAGATGCAAATGTGTTTAGGAGGATGAAACGTCCAAATGTGGACGCAATTCACTGTTCCAGATAATTTAGACGAGCATCAGCAGAAGTTTTGCGCAATAATGCCATATGTTTTTAATCTTAATGCCTTAATAACTCTCTCTTGCATCCCATTGTGCTTTTGGCAAATACCATAAAGATGATTTTTACAATTCTACCCAACTTCATTTACGCGCGCATGCACAAGTCACATACAGATCATTCTCATACTTCAGTAGTGAATGCATCCAAAGTGAGACTCCAAGTTCAAAGACAAGAAATTACTTGAGACTATGATAAGAATACACATATAAGCATAAAACTAGTAAATTGAACAAAATGAGTAGTGTAAGCCAGGTTGAAAATGAACTTTATAGATTACTTGTATAGTATGTTCCGAAAGAAAAACTATGCAATGAAAAAACGAAATCAAAAAAGAAGGTTAGCTTCATGCCTTCATCCAAACAAACATAAAAAATGTGAAATCAGACACTCGTAAAGGCAACAAATTCACAAGGAAGACCATGTACAAAAAAGTGACGGACCAAAGAAATTATACATAGTGAGGGACTTTGGTTTTTTAATCAGAGGGATTTTCTTATTTCGTGGGTGCGCGTCATGTGGTGTGTGTGTGTACGTGAGTGTGTGTATATGGATCAAACGTTTTAAACAATTGTTTAACCGGGTATGCATATCTACAGTGCCTAAAGTTGGTAAATGTTTTGAGCGTGCAATAATCCACTTTGAACAGTTTGCTAGTTTAAGAATCCACTTAACTGATTAAGAAGTATAGCCCAATTTGTTGCAATCAGTATGAACTGTCATTCTAAAAATTTAGAACTTGTAGAGCTAACTCCCACGTTAACCAAGCTACCACAGGAGAATGATGGAATTAAATCCAAGGAAATTCAGACGCATACATTGCATAACTAAGCCTTAAATTCAAGATATCAGTAGTCAGCAATGCATACAGAGCAGAAGCAACATCAGCATGTTATCAATCAAATCGTATAAAGCTGGAATAAAAAGGAAATATGTCCTAACAACACGTGGTAAATGAATTTACCATAAAAAATAGCTATTTGCAACTTCCTAGCAGCTAATAAAGGAAATCAAACATATATGTCTCCGATAATCATCTTCTGAGCATATCTCCAAGAGAAAGTGGTCATTGTGGACTATGGAGCTCGAGCAAACTTGACAATGTTTTTCAACCAGCCGGCAACCCTGTTTGGTTTGAGAAGTGAGAGAAAAGAAACGAAAAGGGTAAGGAAAATCATTCTCTTGTTTGGTTGGGGTAAAAGAAAAAGGAAAAGAAAGCTAGGGGAAAATGAAAGAAAAATTAAGTGATATTTTCTCCGGCCTTTTCTCTCCTCAGACCCAGTGAAAATGAAAGAAAAGAAAATCAGGGAGAAAAATGAGATTCTCGCAAGCTTCTCTCTCACAAAACTCGATCTCGCCGGCCTCTCCCTCGATCTCGCCTAGAGCGATCTCGTCGGCGGGACGTAGATCTCCTCACTCTCATCGCTTAATCTCACCGGCGGCTCGTACGTCTCGTCGCCGAGGAAGAGAGGCAATGACTCCATCGAAATGATAAAAAATGAATGTAATAATGCAATTCAATTGTCCAATTTAAGTATTTTTGAGAAACTGATTCATTTGTTAACTTGTCTAGACATTGCTTTTTGAGTTCTTGAATCATGATGCTTGTAGTGATGGATTTGTGTTCTCCTTGACCTCTATGACCTGTGCCATAATGTTATGATAGCAGAACGAAAATTTTCAGGAATATAATTGGGGCATCATTAGATTAATTTTAGACATACATGGTTGTTTCATTGTTTTATTTTTTTTGATGCATTGTTTGATTGCGATGATCTGTGTTTGGTTTGTGTATTAGGTTCAGTTTGTTGCCATAAATTTTTAGACAATTAGAATGGAGCTTATGTTGCTTCTATGTATGTAGAGTATCTATTTTAACATAGTTCATTTGCTTGATGTTTAATGAAGTGGAAGTAGATATTGTTTAAAGCCCATAGGCAACAAAGTAAATTTAAGGCATATGAGTCCACGATTATTCAGTTAAAGATGACTGGAATAAATTATCAAACACATGAACAAACCTAAAAATTTTAATTTTTGTTTAATATCTTCTTGAAACAATATTCAGGATGCATACCACAGATGAGAGAAGCTTCAAGTGTAACAAAAGGCAAATGGGTACACTGAGAATTGATTTACTGATCCATGTTAATAGATGATAAGAATATATCATGCGTTTTCATCCTACAGAATTCCATAAAATAGAAGTAGAGATTTCTAGAGTATCACTCTTTCCATAAAGTTTTTTTTTTTTTAAGGGATTTTAGTGGCAAAAACTCTATGTATATTGATATAATAGAAATATTTAAGGACTGAGTTCTGATTTCTTTCCTCTGTGATCAGTTCACTATCAGGATGTTTATATCAAAAAAATATTCACAGAGAAAATGAAAACTCTCTTAAGATTTCTGACAGGCATGTTTCTAGAATTTGAGTTGATTTATTTCATCTCAAAATGCTTACTTTCTAGCTCATTGATTGACTATGACAGCTAGATCTATTTATTACCTGAATAGCATATCTTCATTTGTGTTGTTGAATTTTTGTTGTTCTCAAGCTCTAGTAGTCCTCATTCTTTATTAATCCTAGAGGTAAGGCATTTCGACACAAAGCTATATTAAGTTTGAGAACTTGGAAATTATTTTCTGTAAGGATAGGGCTCGATGAAGACAAACAGCTTGTAGCCTAAGATTACTCATGAGAGGATGCAGTTCATGGAAGAACTTTCATACAATTGCCGATTTCTCGAAGAAATGATGGCTGATGATAAAGCTCAAGTGGAATTGTAATCAGTATTAGGAGGTAATTTATTTCTTGACTCAACACTCTTGTCTTGGTTATATTGTAAGGAAGGTAAATTTTGTTGATGGTTTTGTCTCTGTCTTGGGTCACAATATGCATAATTAACAATGTGCATGATTAATCTATCCTTCTCTATATTCACATTTCTGGGGGAAAAAACAGTGGAGTCTGTGCCAAGGGTGTTTGTTTAAGCAGTGATAGTTTATAATAATGTTCTAATCATACATGCGTGCGTGTGTTACATACATGCATGCGGGCGGGCGGGCGTGTCTACACGTATATGTGTATGTGTGTGTGTAGTGTGACCTTGTGGCTTATTGTGCTTTGTAGATGAATCTGTTTTGTTGTACGCAATGTAAATCTGTTAGTACTACTAGAGTTTGCTTATAGCTATTTGTTTACATTGTAATGTAGCATTGTTCTTCTTTTTAATAATCAGATTAAGTACCCTTGATTGACAAGACGTACTTAGTTAGGCTAATTAAGTACCCTATAACACCAGTCAGTTGATCCAACCTTGATACAGCATAGTGTATCCAACAAGTTTAATCTAGAATTACTCTGTCCCCACAGTGTCCTCTGATCAAGTGTGAGATCAGTGATTGGGTTCAGAATTGTGAACCAGTTGCCCCCAAACCATGAAGAATTGATTCTTCAAAGGGCGGTTGTGTGTAAAACCGCCCTTTCTAGAGGCTTTATTAACTAATAGGCTCATCCTAGAGGTAAGGCATTTCGACACAAAGCTATATTAAGTTTTGAGAACTTGGAAATTATTTTCTGTAAGGATAGGGCTCGATGAAGACAAACAGCTTGTAGCCTAAGATTACTCATGAGAGGATGCAGTTCATGGAAGAACTTTCATACAATTGCCGATTTCTCGAAGAAATGATGGCTGATGATAAAGCTCAAGTGGAATTGTAATCAGTATTAGGAGGTAATTTATTTCTTGACTCAACACTCGTCTTGGTTATATTGTAAGGAAGGTAAATTTTGTTGATGGTTTTGTCTCTGTCTTGGGTCACAATATGCATAATTAACAATGTGCATGATTAATCTATCCTTCTCTATATTCACATTTCTGGGGGGAAAAACAGTGGAGTCTGTGCCAAGGGTGTTTGTTTAAGCAGTGATAGTTTATAATAATGTTCTAATCATACATGCGTGCCTGTGTTACATACATGCATGCGGGCGGGCGGGCGTGTCTACACGTATATGTGTATGTGTGTGTGTAGTGTGACCTTGTGGCTTATT
This sequence comes from Agave tequilana, assembly GCA_038442645.1. NCBI lineage: Eukaryota > Viridiplantae > Streptophyta > Magnoliopsida > Asparagales > Asparagaceae > Agave > Agave tequilana. Next base: position 85,418 of record JAVJIF010006316.1, read on the forward strand.
GTGCTTTGTAGATGAATCTGTTTTGTTGTACGCAATGTAAATCTGTTAGTACTACTAGAGTTTGCTTATAGCTATTTGTTTACATTGTAATGTAGCATTGTTCTTCTTTTAATAATCAGATTAAGTACCCTTGATTGACAAGACGTACTTAGTTAGGCTAATTAAGTACCCTATAACACCAGTCAGTTGATCCAACCTTGATACAGCATAGTGTATCCAACAAGTTTAATCTAGAATTACTCTGTCCCCACAGTGTCCTCTGATCAAGTGTGAGATCAGTGATTGGGTTCAGAATTGTGAACCAGTTGCCCCCAAACCAATGAAGAATTGATTCTTCAAAAGGGCGGTTGTGTGTAAAACAGTAGTAAGGAAATTTATTTGGGTTTTATACAAGATATTGTACGCACGAAGAAAGCCTTGCAACACAGAAAGGTACAAGTAGAGGTTATATATAGGGGGTGCAAGCAGAAAGGTTCAACTAGAGGTTATATATAGGGCTGCAAACAGAAAGGTCCAAATAGAGGTTATATATAGGGTTGCAAACAAATACAGTTTCATCCTTAGACGTTATATATAGGTTCAAGTAGCTCTTGTTTGCATGTACCTTGATAAGATAAGGTTTGAGGAGCCTTTCAATGAGCTTTCTATCAATAAGGTTGTCATCCACAATGAGAACACAGAACTGAGACGGTGAGACCCTGTAGCAATGGCCATGTTGCCCAGCTTCTTCTTCTCCTTCTTCTTCAAAGCAAAATGAAGAAGACGAGAGATGGATGAAGAGAGAGGTAAAATGGTTGGTTGGTGTTGCTTCAAAAAAAAATTCTTAGCTTGAGCCGTGCGGGTTGGTAACTGATTTTATTTCCTTTGTTGAGATAGGAGTTGGAATGCAATATGGATCCGTATTAATTTGGATATAGTGATAATTTTCATTTCTGTTTGGGCTATCATTGTTTTTATTTTTGCTACCTATTTCTTAGTAATAAAGGCATTGATTATAGCTTTTGTGTTGTCTCATAGGAGGATTGAAAACAGAAAGAAAACAACTTGACATGTGTTCCTTGCTTGTGCATGTTTCTAATCTATGTCCCATAGCTGTTCTGATTTACGAGTTAATGTGTTCTTAACAAGCGCGTGTGATAGTTTCTACTTTCTACACTGCCCTTATGCATGTAATGAAAGGATTTGGTACGTGACGGTTGTACGAAGATGAGATGATCCTAGAATGATGAAAGGATTTGCTACAGTTTTCACTAACTTGATTTCTGAATGAATTTTAGGGAAGAGAGGTTCTTCTGTTGCTGCGTTGGATTCATTCCAATCGAAGATCAAGGTTTTAAGCACACTGTTTGACTTATCATAGTTGATTTCTGTCTAAATTTCAAGACAGGGATGATCTAATGTGGCTTCTTAGATTTGTTCAAGTCAAAAAATCAAGGAGCACACTTCTTTCGACTTATCATTTTATTTTTCTTCATCATTTTTCTTGGTTAGGACCTTGAAATCAATTGAATAGTAGCAAACTTTGTACTAGACTTTGTATATGTATTTTTGGAGATTTTTTTTTTTGGTTATGATTGTTTCTATTACTTTCTTTAATTGCTTTGTATTGGATTTTGTGGATCATTGGATAAGTTTTATCAAAACTTTTGCATTATGATCACAGGTTTGCTTACTATTAGAAATGATTTGGTGTATTTTTCATGTTTTCTGAAGAGTTAGATAATTATACACTAAATTATCTAAATTTTAGAAATAATTTGAAAAACCATGAATTACATCATCAACTAAGATTGTATTTTCTTCTTAATTTTCATTCAGCAACCAAACAAGAGAAAATTGTTTTCTTCACATTTTTCCTCGAAATTGTCTTTCCAATTTTCTTTCAAGCCAAACATCAAAGAGAATCTCATTTCTCCCTTTTTCTTTCCTTTTCTCTTTCGTTTCCCTTTTCTTTTCTTTTCTTTTCTCTCCTCAAACCAAACACAGCCTAGATATCCGTCATGTAGTTTAGTTCATATGACCAAGGGAAATACTCCAAAACTCTCCTAGACTATAAAAACTATAAAACCAAAGAGAAAGGTGATTGATTTGCTATAAGGAATTAAATTCAAACCTGTCAACCGAATGAACACAAAGTATGGACCTCTGTGTCCAATTTATGAACAATGAAAAAGTCATATATGTAAAAGCTGTACTTTTGTGAAAGTTAAATAGATACGGGCATATGATTAAGTAATTGGAGGAATTGAGAAATCAATAAAGATAATCATATGTTTGACTCTTATACTGAACGGGAAAGAACATTAACTTTCTCCAAGCAAGAAATAAGCATCTGTTACAAAACCCACAAATAGCAAACAGTAAAATACACTAATCTATGCAAAAAAAAAATTATATTGTGAATGTCAAAGTAAGTTGTTTCACAACGAAAAATTCATCATTTACTTTTTGTAATTGAGTTTGGATTTTACTGAATGGGGGGAGAAAACATTGAAGCTCACCAAAGCTGAAAAGTTCTACCTTCTAGGCACGTAACAGATCACACACGACAGTGAAGCTAAATCGTAACCCTAACCAATATAATTCGAATTTATTTCACAGAGAGCTGAAATAAACAAATCAAGAACGCAATGTTTATAAACAAAAGAGATAAATTTGGGAATAAGCTTCTTACTTTCGGAGCGCAGGGGCCATCTTATTGGTCAAAGTCCCGGCCACAATCATACAATCGGACTGCCTCGGGCTCGGCCTAAAGATAATCCCGAACCGATCAAAATCGTAGCGAGCGGCTCCAGCGTGCATCATCTCCACAGCGCAGCAAGCGAGGCCGAAGGTCATGGGCCAGATCGACCCCCGGCGGGCCCAGTTCATGAGGTCGTCGACCTTCGAGATCACGAACTCCGCCGTCTTCGAGAGGCCGGTGGGCGACGACGTGGACGGCGGTGGCGGCCGCGCGTAGGGGGCGGGGGAGGTCGTGGGGGACGAGGAGTAGGCCAGGGATTGGATCAGGGGAGAGGAGCGCTGGGCTGAGGTGAGGGCCAGGCGAGCGGTCCGAGGGAGGAGAGCCATGGCGAAAATTGTTAGGGTCTGGATTTGGAATTCGGGGGTTCTTTTTTAGGGAAGAGAGCGGTGGAGCTATCGGTCGCTGGCCGAATGGTCGTCGAGATGGGGGGAATATGGGTGGAAAAGAATGGTGCGGAGTTCGTGTGGCTTTGAGGTCGGCGCACGCGTCCAAGCGCCAGTCCGCAAATTAGAAATTGTTGAAGAGCTGATCTGCTAAGAATATCCCAACTTTCCTTTTTTCTATTTTTTACCTCTTTTTTTCATTTTCAGTAACTCTTTTTTCCAACAAAATCCGGCTGTTTCAACTGCATTTTTTGACGATAAATGACTTCTGAGCGTGTGGTGCGTGGGGATTATTAATGCACAGGCTCGTGTAAGTACACTCGAATGTGATTCAGTTCGAATCGACGAATCAAATCAGAAACCGGTGGTCGAGAACCGAGCTGACAATCGTCGCCGGTTTTGCGGTTCCAAACCGAGCCAAAACCGATCGCGGAGGCGGCCGGTCCCGGTCTGTGAGATTCAGAACTGAGAACCGCCTGTTTCAATTCTGAACCATCAGTTCTCAGTTCTGAACTGGGTTTTTAATTTTTTGTAAGAGGTTGTTCGGTCTTTGTGTCGACGGTCCTATTGTTTTTTTTTTTTAATTCCAAGAGTCGTCCCGCTTGGGCCTAACATTTTAGCCTAAGTTTTTTTTCCCCATAAGGGGGCCTGGTGCGTCAGCCTTCTTCTCTCAAATCTACCTCCAAATCTTCAACAGTTCAAAATTGAATTGTTATTATACGACAGTGCTAAAAATCTATTTATAGTTGGTAAGAAATAACGGGTGCAAATCCCGCTTGCACAAAGATACGGCCTAAGTTTCAAAAGAAAAAAATAATACACAGGCTCTTGTACAATTCACAAAATATTCAAAATATTGAATACATGTATTATTCTTTTAACTCCAATTATAACTCTGCCTATTATGTACCAATTGTGACAACTCTCTCTCTCTCTCTCTCTCTCTCTCTCTCTCTCACACACACACACACAATTAAATCGGTTTAGAGCTTGAGGCTGTTTGGATTCAGGGGAGTGGATGGAATTGAAGAAATGGGATGTTAGATGATGTGAACGCATATTGCCACCCAAAGAATGATGAAGGCCCGTCCAAAATATTTACAAGTTGTAAATCACCTAGAGGGGGGGTGAATAGGTGATAATGCTAATCTAGAAACTAAATGCAGAAGCTAAAAACAATTTTGCAACACACTTAGTACAACACACAAGTGTAGCCGAATTCCCCGTGAAGGGCTCTGGACTAACTCCTCTTGATTCCCCTAGATATGGGTTGAGGTGCTATATGAAGCTCTTATGGTTAAGTACAAGTGAGGCACACACACAAACAACAAGCCAAGCATATAAGGATGATAAGCAATATGAAATATGCAAGGCACAAATGCAAGCAAGTATGAATGATATGGCAATATGAATAATGCTATGCACAATACAAATAGAGAGAGAGTTAGAGAGACAATGGGTCAAACGCAAACATAAAGATATGTTTCGAGGTTCGAGCCCCTAGCTCTACGTCCCCGCCTTCACCGAGAAGGATTTTTACAACAAGGGAGTACCGAACTCCTCTCTCAAACACCGCCTCACAACCGAGGGGTAGGCCCGTGCCAAACAACAACCAACACCTCTACCGAAGAGGGTATACAAACCAAACTCCACCTCTCACTAGAGGGAGCAAACACCAATCTCCACCTCTACCAAAGAGGGAGCAAACACCAACCACCCAATCAACCTCTACCAAAGAGGGATACAACAAAAGTAAGGGTGTACAATTTGGAGGCTCAATCAACCTCAAACAATCTCTTTCCACAAAACAAGATCCTAATAGAATAGGATAGAAGATATAGCTCAAGTGTGAAAATCAAGGTGTTTTTGGAAAGCAAATAACAAAGAAAAACTACTTGGGAAATCTCTTATAGATGATAGAAATAAAAATCCAAACAATATCCCAAAAACCTAGTTTTCTTTGATTTTCCAAAACCCTTGAAAAACAATAAAGATGAAATCTTTTAAGCTTTAAAACTCTTTGAAAACTTCTTTTAAACTCTGGAGAAACTGAGAATTTTTCTTGTCAAAAACCTTAGCCAAAATCCCAAAGAAATGGGGTTTATACAGGCCAAACAGAAAACTAGCCGTTAGGCTGATCTGGCAGCCTGACAGGCTTGCGGTCGACCGCCCGATCGACCGCCAACGGTCAAAAATATGACCGTTGGGGCAATACGGTCGACCGTCCGGCCAACCGCCCAGATACAGAGAGCAGACTTCTCTGCTCCGGTCGACCGCTCGGTCGACCGCCCAGATACAGAGAGCAAGGCTCTCTGATCCGGTCGGCCGACCGGCCCACCGTGCCAGCAGACGTGCACAGGTCTGTGCACGCCGGTCGACCGGCATGGCCTGTCAGCACAGTTCTGGGTCAGAAACTGGGTCAGAAAAACAGTTAAATATATTTCTAAAAATTCTTTTATCTCTTCTAAAAATCCCCAAAAATAGTTTTATCATTTTGCATTGATACATAAACATGTGATAAAAAGTTTAGCTCAAATATCAAGCATATGAAACTATTTTTGTGTTTTAACATTTTTACCAAAAATCAAAACTTGTATTTTATCAGACTTGGATTTTTCAATACATGAATAGGAAAGTCAAAATAAGTTTGTTTAAAAGTTAAGCATGCATGTATAGAAAGAATATATCTACTATAAATAAACCAATTAAACTTGTTTTGATCAACTATTCATGAAAACAAATATTGGTTAAACTAAAAACCGAAAAACCATAAAACGTGTGTGTTGTGCACTTGAGCATATCAACTATACTAAGCTTTACAAATGGATCTAAACACACTAAACTAAAATTAGGATACCTAAGTCTTCTTGATGATCTTCCATCTTCAAGTTGACTTGGTCTAAACTCCGTGATCCAATGAGTAAGGCTTTGAATGATCTTGATGCTCGGGTTCGGGAATCACCAAGTGAAGGCTTCCAAACTCCTCTTTTTGAAGCAATCACCAACTAATATCTTGATTAATGATCTGTAACTAAAATCACAAGATTATTAGTAAACATAACTACATGAGTTAATCATCATCAAAACTAGAGAGGAAGGCCTCCGGGCCAACAATCTCCCCCTTTTTGATGATGACAAAACTCATGGAGTTATATATGCATGGATTAAAGTTAAGCTTCAAAGAAGCTCCCCCTTAACGCATGCATAAAACAAATAAACAATAAATATGCAATGAATGACAATGCATAATCATGCATAAACAATAAAAAGTTCTAGATACCCAATGAAATGTTCAAAAACAAAACATACTCTAAATACCAATTAAAATTAAACTAAATTAAACTTAATATATGCAAAACATAAACATGCATATATAAAACTCTCAAATAATTCTCTCCCTTTTTGTCAATCATCAATAAAGGGGTAAAAATCAAAACAAAACAAAATCTTCTCCCCCTTTTTAATACAAAGAAACAATCATCAATAAGGGGTAAATAAAGACAATGTTCTTCCCCTTTTTGTCTAAAACAAAAACAAAACCAAATAGGGGTGACAATCAATTAAGGTACCAATTGAAAATATGCAAAGTAGCATCTTGATACCAATTGAAAGTAAACATAGATCAATAAATGGTATATGCTATATACATTCATGAAGAGGAAGATGTGAAGCTTCCCTACATAGATACATTACATGAAGGAGGGATGACAAGCCCCAATTCACATAACGTACACTATGCAATGCATAAGAGGAGATGTGAAGCTCCCCCTACACACGTGTACCACATAAAGAAGAAGTTGTCATGCTCTTCAATACAAGATACACTCATCATGAATCTATATGTAAAAGAGATGTTAAGCTCTCTTTGCATATAGGCAATACAAATCAAAACTTTTGACTATTTTCTTTAAACAAAATTTTGATATACCAATTTTAAAACATTCAAATAAGCATCTTGATATCAAAAGAGAGTATTTTTCTTTTTAAGTATATGATATCAATTTAAAATTTTTATTTTCTATCATAAAGTAAGGGAGTGGAAATACAAATACCAATTGTAAATATGAAAATCGAATTTTCTCCCCCTTTATGAAATATCAACAAAGATAATGCGTAGGCTTGAAATAAGATACCAATTGACAATTGAATCAATTGAAACAAAGTTTAAAACTCAAGCTTTAGCATAAACAAAATTTGTGCTTAAAGATATAGGGATATAATAAGTACAAATAAAACATATATATGTATGAAAAGTAGATACCAAATGAAATTGATATTCTTTGAAATGCAAGCATACATATACGAAAATATATAAGTATACAATAAAAGTCAAAATTGATACCAATTGAAAGAATTTCAATGATACAAATTGAAACAACAATAATGATCAAGTGTATACATCATATAACTACCACCCATTCATGTTCAAGTTTTAAAATGATTTTCAATATAAAGCATACATGAGCATGATCTCCCATCCATCCGCCCTTGGAAGGTAGGGGTTTTCAAAAATAGATTTGAAAAATAAAGTGTGTTTGAAAACTTCTACCAAAATGAAGAATATCGCAACTAGTTAAAAGGAAAAACTTGTAAATTAGTACGAAATCCTTCAAGTAAGAAATAAAACAAAATTATTTTCATGAAAACATGAAATTCACAAAATACCTAATACTCATAATCAATGAAGCATAAATATAACTCATGAAAACAAGACATGAGTAAACAATAAAGGTGAGTGTGCAAACAAGATGTGAAGATCATAATCATGAAAAATATTCAATTAAGCTCAATTAATTCCTTGAAACATGAAAACATGAAAATCATCAAAACTATTTAATCTTCAAGGTATATGTATGTCCTATACAAATTAAAGTGTACATACATATCCAAACACAACGAGTCCACAAAGATATATGCATTAAGGCACGTGGCTCAAAGGATGTATATGTATAACAATAATTTGGATAAAATTGACATATACATGAAGTTAAACATATAAACATAAAACAAATTCAAGAATGGGAATACAAGTTTAAAATGCATGGATCATCAAAACTAGACTATACTAGCACATCTAATGGGAACAAATAAGCATTCAAGTACAAACATATATAGATTTATTTGTGTCCCACTATATGTACAAATATATACCTAGTCTTAATGAAAACTAACATTTAAACATGTAATCAAATCATTAGGCATAAAACAAGATGAAATCATCATGACAAAACTAAACATGATTATTATGTAAATCCACATGGCATTAGAACTATGATGTACATGATAGCTAAACATATACGAGAACACAAAATAATAGTCCATTTTAAATATGGGTGTCTCAAAGGGCTATACATGTATGTCAAGGATCTAATAAGCATGGCATTGACATAATAATTTATAAACATCAAAACATGCTATATATAATAAACATGAAAAGCATGTAAATAAACGGGAGTAAAGGATTGTCACCAAAACCGAAGAAGCAACTCTCCTTGTCTCCAAAACATGGTGGTCCTATCCACCAAACATCCCTTGAAAGTGATGCATCCAAATAGTTTCCTTTAAGCTCGGAACGCATCCACTCCAAGGTACCGTTACTCTCACGTCATGCGAGAGCCCACTCCTACACCAAATACAAGAGGGGTGGTCTTTGGTACCCACAACTTTTTGGGTCCATGGGGGTTAGTACCTTTCCTAACCAAACAAAATTATTTGCTAAATTAGAAACATGTATACGATCATAACAAAATTTAGCAAGGTGGCCCTTACGTCCACAATGTGTACAAGTGTACACATGAGCATACAAAGTGTGATGGTATCCGTGAGGAGCATGTGTATGCCGTGGATGGTGTGCATGAAAAGATGGAATTTGTTTCTTGTGAAACATGGATTACAAACGTGTGTGGCTCTTGGCACATTGGCTCAAAGTGGAGCCCAAACAAACAACCTTCTTCTTAAGCATGAAAATATCATTATCAATCAAAGAAGAAGTGTGGCATGCAATAGGTGAAGTGTGTGATACTACCCTAACATGGCAAACACGTGCATCAATCTTATTTTGCAAAACTTCATTTTTCTTTAAACAAACATTTAAATCATTTGAAATAGAAATAATTTTACTTTTCAAAGCAACATTCTCTTTTAAAACAAAATCAATTTTTGAAGACAAGTTTTCATTTTTCTTTAAAATAACATGGCAATCATTTTTAGATTTTAAAAATTTATTTTCTTTTAGTGCAAGATCTAATTGAGATCTCAATGAATCCCTTTCATTATAGACCTCAACCTTCTCTTACAAAACCTTGTCAAGTCTAGAATGCAAACTTTTATTTTCTTTTTCAATCCTAGACTTTTCTTTTTTAAAATTTTATATTTTTCTATTAATTTTTCACAAGCTATTGAAAGTTCTTCATTCAAAGTATGGGCATCAACAAATTCATCACATGAAGAACTAGAATCAAAACTATCTAGTTGAGTTTCCGATTGTACCTCAAGGGAGTCATTCCCTTAGATCATGAAGTATTGTGACTCGGATTCTCCACTAGACTCCTCCTCTTGTTGGATTGGCATTTGAAGCTCGAAGGTGGTGGTTGTTGTCAACTTGTTTCACACTGCAAAGGCGGAATCAAGATTAGAAACATGCATAAGATAATCTTTAGGTAGCGTGCTTCTAATGGCCTCAAGGACTTGTGCATTGGCCCCTATATGCTTGCTATCACTAAGGTAGGATTTCTTGGTAATGGCAAGGTGAACCTTATGTCCTAGGGTTTGTAAATAAACGGACATCCTAATCTTCCAAACAATGATGTTGGAAGGGTCAAACATAGGTGGGGTCATGAAGTCCATGGATGTAAACTATATGTGTGCGAACAATCAAATGCAAACAAGATTAGCAAACAAAGGATCTCACTCCTAGGATGTTAAGCCTAAGTATCAGGAGCGTAGGCTCTGATACCAATTGTAAATCACCTATAGGGGGGTGAATAGGTGATAATGCTAATCTAGAAACTAAATGCGGAAGATAAAAATAATTTTGCAACACACTTAGTACAACACACAAGTGTAGCCGAATTCCCCGTGAAGGGCTCTGGACTAACTCCTCTTGATTCCCCTAGATATGAGTTGAGGTGCTATATGAAGCTCTTATGGTTAAGTACAAGTGAGGCACACACACAAACAACAAGCCAAGCATATAAGGATGATAAGCAATATGAAATATGCAAGGCACAAATGCAAGCAAGTATGAATGATATGGCAATATGAATAATGCTATGCACAACACAAATAGAGAGAGTTAGAGCGACAATGGATCAAACGCAAACACAAAGATATGTTTTGAGGTTCGAGCCCCTAGCTCTACGTCCTCGCCTTCACCGAGAAGGATTTTTACAACAAGGGAGTACCGAACTCCTCTCTCAAACACCGCCTCACAACCGAGGGGTAGGCCCGTAGCCAAACAACAACCAACACCTCTACCGAAGAGGGTATACAAACCAAACTCCACCTCTCACTAGAGGGAGCAAACACCAATCTCCACCTCTACTAAAGAGGGAGCAAACACCAACCACCCGATCAACCTCTACCAAGGAGGGATACAACAAAAGCAATGGTGTACAATTTGGAGGCTCAATCAACCTCAAACAATCTCTTTCCACAAAACAAGATCCTAATAGAATAGGATAGAAGATATAGCTCAAGTGTGGAAATCAAGGTGTTTTTGAAAAGCAAATAACAAAGAAAAACTACTTGGGAAATCTCTTATAGATGATAGAAATGAAAATCCAAACAATATCCCAAAAACCTAGTTTTCTTTGATTTTCCAAAACCTTTGAAAAACAATAAAGATGAAATCTTTTAAGCTTTAAAACTCTTTGAAAACTTCTTTTAAACTCTGGAGAAACTGAGAATTTTCTTGTCAAAAACCTTAGCCAAAATCCCAAAGAAATGGGGTTTATATAGGCCAAACAGAAAATTAGCCGTTAGGCTAATCTGGCAGCCTGACAGTCTTGCGGTCGACCGCCAACGGTCAGAAATATGACCGTTGGGGCAATACGGTCGACCGTCCGGCCGACCGCCCAGATACAGAGAGCAGACTTCTCTGCTCCGGTCGACCGCTCGGTCGACCGCCCAGATATAGAGAGCAAGGCACTCTGATCCGGTCGGTTGACCGGCCGACCGGCCTACTGTGCCAGCAGACGTGCACAGGTCTGTGCACGCCAGTCGACCGGCATGGCCTGTCAGCACAGTTCTGGGTCAGAAACTGGGTCAGAAAAATAGTTAAATATATTTCTAAAAATTCTTTTATCTCTTCTAAAAATCCCCAAAAATAGTTTTATCATTTTACATTGATACATAAACATGTGATAAAAAGTTTAGCTCAAATATCAAGCATATGAAACTATTTTTGTGTTTTAACATTTTTACTAAAAACCAAAACTTGTATTTTATCAAACTTGGATTTTTCAATACATGAATAGGAAAGTCAAAATAAGTTTGTTTAAAAGTTAAGCATGCATGTATAGAAAGAATATATCTACTATACATAAACCAATTAAACTTATTTTGATCAACTATTCATGAAAACAAATATCGGTTAAACTAAAAACCGAAAAACCATAAAACGTGTGTGTTGTGCACTTGAGCATATCAACTATACTAAGCTTTACAAGTGGATCTAAACACACTAAACTAAAACTAGGATACCTAAGTCTTCTTGATGATCTTCCATCTTCAAGTTGACTTGGTCTAAACTCCGTGATCCAACGAGCAAGGTTATGAACGATCTTGATGCTCGGGCTCGGGAATCACCAAGTGAAGGCTTCCAAACTCCTCTTTTTGAAGCAATCACCAACTAATATCTTGATTACTGATCTGTAACTAAAATCACAAGATTATTAGTAAACATAACTACATGAGTTAATCATCATCAAAACTAGAGAGGAAGGCCTCCGGGCCAACACAAGTGTGTCATTATTATTTTTTATATTTTTATCCCTGGTGAAATGTCCAAAGAGTCATTCTTCTATTAGGATTTTGCCTTTTTTTTCAAGAGAAGATGATGGTCCATGAAAATCCAATTGAGTTGGAGAAGACGATGACTTGAAGGAGAAGAAACAAATCAATGTGAAGCAGTTTCCTTTTCAGGGGATTGCGAGATTCCTTTTGAGGAGGAGTATGAATAGGATTCAATTCCTATTCAATGAAGATTTATTTCTAAAGATTAAGGTCTAAAATCCTTTTAGATCAAGGAGATCAACTCCTAATAGGATTGATTAAGATTCTTCAAGCATCTAATGGCCAAGCTAATCTCATAGTCTAAATAGGAGTTGTATTGCAAAATTTTATAAAGAAATGATTGTAATCTAAAATTTAGGTGAAGCAGAAGAAAGTTGTGGTGAACAACAATGTAAGGCCCTAAAAAATCAAGAAGGCTCTAAAAAGCCAAGAAAGAAAAGAGAGGAGTAAGTTGAAGGTGTATGGAGAGAAGGTACACTCTTGCAATTGTTTTCCATTGATTATGCGGGAAAACTTACAAAAGGACCGAGGAGCGAAATTACAAGTAATTCTTCTAAAGAAAAATACAACTAGATCTCCTTTGAGATTTCTGGGAAGGTATACCGACGGGAATATGATCGAGGCGCGATCACGTTGTCCCATTGACGATACAATCGGTCGGATGTTCAATCCTTTTTGAAGAAATTTCCTTCTCGTCTGGTTTCGAAAATCCTCTGAAGATAGAAGACTTAGAGTGTTGGGAACCTGAATGAAAGAGAGTTGAGTCTCTGGAGCTTTAGAAGCTTAAAAGAAAGAAGACACTTTTGGGCTAAAGGTCTCTTAGATCTCTGAAAATTTTCAGCCACTCTTTCCTTTTGCAAGGGGCTATTTATAGCAAAAATAAGGGTGTAACTGCCCTTTGAATTCAGCAAGACTGAATTAGCTTATTAGCTTCGCGCCAAACTTGATATAGCCTGGTAGCAAACCTAAAAGTGATCCTCTTGCGAAGTTAGGGTATTGGAACCCACCCGCATGTCTTCACTTATCGTGGGACTAAGTGGGTGGGTGTAACTGCCCACTAAAGCAACTAACTCCACTATTAGAAGTGGAGTTATAACCGCTAACCCCCCCTTAGGGGGCTTGGGAACAGTCAGATGACCTGAAAAAGCTCGCGACAGAGCTAGACAGGAGTTTCATGCGAAGTTAAAAGCTTCGGGCTAAGTTATGTTCAGGGCCTCAAACAAGGCTAGAAGTTAGCTCGATTGATGAGCTAGGTGAAGCTTCAGGCAAAGCTAGAAGATTGGCTCAGAGAACTGAGCCACACTTTTAGAGAAGTTGGTGAGAAAGCTTCCAGCGAAGTTAAGATTAGCCCTCGCGGGGCTGATTGAAGCTTCGTATGAAGCCACTTTTGACAAGGCTATGAGCAAAACTAGCCCCCCTATGGGCCCACGCGAGGCTAGGTGTTTGAACAGACCTAGCCTTATAGGCCTGCTTCAGCCTCTGAAGTTGGCATAAACCTGGTCATAAGTGTAATACCCCGTTCCCGGAATACGTACTTAGTTGCGTATTCAGATTTTCGATCGTATTTTTTCGATTTGTTTCCTGTATTTATTCTGTATTATGAATTCCTTATATGACTGTTTTGTCTTGGATTTGGATTCGTGGACTCGGAGACAGCCCTAGTCTGAACCGAAGACCCGATCCTAGTGTATTACTCGATTTAGTCTTTCCGGTATTCTGATTTGACCGAATTCTGTTTCAAATATCATTTTCCAATATTATATATTTTCTATGATTTTCTAGATTTTTCTGAAATTAAAATGAAAGTCTTCAAAACCGGTGTCGGCCAGTGCCGCTGACCGATTCCTGGATTTTTAATTCTCAAACAGTTTGGAATTCCATGATGGTCCTTTAGGCTTTATTCCTTAGAATCATATTTTCTACCTACATGCTTTTTCTGAGGATTTTATGAATTTATGAAAATTCCACCGGAGTCGGTAGATAATTGGTTCCGGGATTTTTAGTTTTAAAACTATAAAGTATTTCTTAAAACGAATTTCACTATAATTCTTAGTTTAATATTCTTGATTTTTGGTAATTATTTCGGGTCGTTCCGAGATACTTGAATTTCGGACGATTCCGGTATTTTCCCGAAAGATTTCCGCATCCGCAACTGAATCTCGGGAATCCGCCACTTCCATTATTTTCATCTTCTTTCCCAAGAAAGTATCTTCTCATTATAATTTCTTTTCCTTTTTCCTTTTTCCTTTTCCTTTATTTCTTTCCTTCCTCCACAAACCAAAGCCTTTTCCTATTTTCCAAAATTCCAAATTCCATTTTTCTTCCACCAACTTCCTCATTAAATGCCCTCTTTTTCTCTCTCTCCCATGGCCGGCCAAGTGGCCAAGAGAAGGACACTCATCCCCTCCTCCACTTTGCAAAAACCCCCTCTCATCTACTCTAATTTCACCTCCTTCACAAATTCCAAATCATATATAAACATTTCTTTACAATTCCATCTCCTTTTTCTTCACTTCCACAAAGAAATCCCCTTCACCAAAATCCCTCCTCCATCTCAACTCAACCACCAACTTCAAGAGCTTCATCTAGGGCATCATCAAGGTCTTCATCTTCAACCTCCATCTCCCAAAGCAACACCAAGATCATCCTCTCCATCTCAAGCGACAACTACTTTTGGATTGAGGCCATCATCTCCACCTTGGGATCCTTTCGAGTACATCGAGTCTCAATTAAACCATTCAAAGTGAGTATTTCTACTCACCAAGACTTGATCAATTCCTATTGTACTTGTACCTTCATATCTCGTATACATATGACATCAAAATCACATTTTTAGACCATCAAACCCAACCACCAGATTCAGTTCTGTATTCTGTATTCGACCACGATTAGTCGACTTAACCTAGAACCTAGTCGACTTGAACCCTTAAATTGAAACGTAATCTTTTCTGGAACACAGTTTTAGTCGACTTAGGTTATTTATTAGTCGACTAGAAACCTCGGTTAGTCGACTACACCCTTGACCCTAGTCGACTAACTTTTCCTGAACCAAAACCTTAACTCTCTGTATCACAGTATTAGTCGACTTAGCCTAACTATCAGTCGACTTGTCATGTCTGTTAGTCGACTACCCCTATGACCCTAGTCGACTAACTTTTCCTGAATCAGAATATCAACTCTCTGGAACCCAGTGTTAGTCGACTAACCCCTTTATTAGTCGACTACTCTTTCCACCTAGTCGACTAACTTTAGCTGTTTGTCATAGTTGATTTCTTTCTTGAATATGAACCTTACCCTCTAGACTTATATCATATCTTAGTATTACTTGACTTGTCACTTGACAAACCTCATCTTCCCTTCTCTCTTTCTCTCTCCTCTTCACTCTACATAATTATATCACAGGTTATGGCGCGTCCCAAGTTCAGTGGATTTCGGCTCTTTCGGCACTTTGGTGATTTAGGCGAGTAGTCTCGCTCTTCGCTCTTCTCTATTTGATATCCCGTTTCATCGGGACGATAAGTATTTCGCTTCTTATTTCCATATTCATGTATTGCATTACAATTACTTGTATTGTGGTAGCTTCATCTTGTGCTTGTACCATGCTTATGATATGCTTGTTTCTTCATCATATGCCATGCGTGGCCGACCCTTCGTGGTCGTTGGACTTTGAGTTACTTTTATGTTACCTTGCCATACCATTACCTCAGGCTAGTCAGTTGCATGCTTTTATTTAACACATGTGTATCACCCGACCATCTAGTGTGTTATCACCTGACCACCTGCCATGCTACTATTTGGCAAGACCCTTTAGTTATGCTATGACTTGCCCTGACTATTATCAATCTCTTACCATGACTTTACCCGACTATTATCAATCCTTTGATATGCTTGGTTGTTTACTAAATATCATCACCCTGTCATGCTATCACTTGACACCCAGCATGATATACTTGACTTGTGATTATCACCTTTACGGGAACCTTACTTTATTATCCTGTATCACGATCGGTGACCTGTTTTCCTGCTTTACATGCAGTGACCTGACTATATAGTACTTATGTACTCCTGAATTCCTGATCATGTCCATCTCCTGTTTTTTCCCGTAAAGTGATAATTAAACTATTGAATCCTAAAAAGGACCAACTTGTATTGGGTCGGGGGAAACATGCGGATATCAATATGTGTTCGTGTTTACAGTGGCTTTTAGGAATGTTGTGCAACTACATGTTCCGGTCTGACCTGTGGGCCTCCAGGGGACCGAGGGGAGAGCTGGCTCCCTCATTACTGGTACCATCATGATAAGGGCATACATAAGTCCCTCCTGTTAGCCTTGCGGCTGGTTTCCGTTTCCATGCAACGGAACAATCCTGGGCCGTGGTCCCGGGTATGTACGGGACCCACTGTAAACATAGTTCGTTGATGCCCCCGCTAGTTTCCAATAACAACCTTGTTTTACTCGGATATGGATCTATGTGCGTTGGGACGCTAGTTCACATAGCTAGATATCAGGGTAAGACGAGTAATAATAAAGTGTTATAATAATCGGCTCTTTAAGTTGTAAGTAGAGGTATGTGGAATGGGACGCATACTAAAGCCTGCAACTAAAACGGCTATGAATCTGTGATGTGCCTTGCCATATTTGTTGTATTGGTTTTATTCGGATTTCCTGTTTTATGATTATTATGCCATACCTGTTCATGCCTGCTCTGACCTATCTGCCTCCTGAGTATTTCCTACTTGATATCATTTCTTATATACTTCATTTGTATTCTAACCCTCCTGTCTTCTGTACTTGACACTTGTGCTCCTCCTGACTCGCCACCTGGCATCCATATTCCTACTCGCCTGGGGAGTTTCACTGACTCCCCTGGATTCTCATGTCCAGGTTATGGAGCCCGGAGCATGTGGATTCTCCCCGTTACTGCATCAGAGTGGCGCAGCGGTAACGTGGATCTCCAGCCGACCGTCCAGGACCACATCCTTCCAGGCCCCCTGTATGCCTCTCGAGTTTCCTCTTAGCAAACTCGTGAGTGCCCTTTTTCTATTCATACTTGTACATTTCCTTGTATACTTGTATGTGAGCGCCCTTTTATGCTGTTCCTGTATGTATATCTCTTGTACTCTCGCATTTGCGCATATCTGTGATGTATTATTATTGTAATATTCATCACCTCTGGTGATAACTCTGTAATTGTATATATATATGTGTTGGAATGTATAATGCACCATATGCTTCCGTACTCTGATCCTTGTCTGTACTGATGCTTAGCGTATATACGGGAAGGTACTTCGGACTTACGTATATACGTTGCAGTGATGTCCCCGTATCCGCCGGGATCGGGGCGTTAAAGGATGGTATCAGAGCCTAGGCTCTAACTTCCTCAGTACGTCCAGAGGGCAAATTAATGGTAATGAAATTTGCAACTGGAATACATGAGTCTTGGTTATACATTCCAACTACAAGTACAGAGTTATCTATTCTTGACTATCTTTCCTTTGATTCCTAAATCCTTTCCATATCCCTTCCCTGTTTTGGTTTTATGAAGCCTTATGCCAACTTAAGATATGATAGACTAGGAAGGTAGTGGCTGGTTCTGCATGAAGCTATTATGTGATCTCTTCGGTGAATTCTATGAAGCTTGGTATTCTCCAGATCGATCTTGATCTGGCTATCTTTCAGAAGTCAGCAGTCGGAATTCTCTACGGATATTCTACATTCTCTACTATATCGTTCAGAGTGATTGATGCCTGGTATTCGGGATTCTTAATTATCGGTCTTCTTTATTATTATGCTCAGGACTATCAGGGTTTTCTTTGTCTTCGGTATTCTGGCTTATTTATTTCACAGCCACGACATCAGCAGTATTATTCAGCATTATTCGAAGATTTATACAGCCGGAAGTGCGGAGGATGATTATTGTTCAGTCGACTTGAGAGCCCTACCTCTAGTGCTTCATATCTTAATTGGTATAAATTCCACCGCTGTCCCCTTTGTATTCAATTTGCCCCTTAACGAAATTGCGAGGACGCAATTTTTTGTAAGGTGGGTGGATTGTAATACCCCGTTCCCGGAATACGTACTTAGTTGCGTATTCAGATTTTCGGTCGTATTTTTTCGATTTGTTTTCTGTATTTATTTTGTATTATGAATTCCTTATATGACTGTTTTGTCTTGGATTTGGATTCGTGGACTCGGAGACAGCCCTAGTCTGAACCGAAGACCCGATCCTAGTGTATTACTCGATTTAGTCTTTTCGGTATTCTGATTTGACCAAATTCTGTTTCAAATATCATTTTCCAATATTATATATTTTCTATGATTTTCTAGATTTTTCTGGAATTAAAATGAAAGTCTTCAAAACCGGTGTCTGCCAGTGCCGCTGACCGATTCCTGAATTTTTAATTCTCAAACAGTTTGGAATTCCATGATGGTCCTTTAGGCTTTATTCCTTAGAATCATATTTTCTACCTACATGCTTTTTCTGAGGATTTTATGAATTTATGAAAATTCCACCGGAGTCGGTAGATAATTGGTTCCGGGATTTTTAGTTTTAAAACTATAAAGTATTTCTTAAACGGATTTCACTATAATTCTTAGTTTAATATTCTTGATTTTTGGTAATTATTTCGGGTCGTTCCGAGATACTTGAATTTCGGACGATTCCGGTATTTTCCCGAAAGATTTCCGCATCCGCAACTGAATCCCGGAATCCGCCACTTCCATTATTTTCATCTTCTTTCCCAAGAAAGTATCTTCTCATTATAATTTCTTTTCCTTTTTCCTTTTTCCTTTTCCTTTATTTCTTTCCTTCCTCCACAAATCAAAGCCTTTTCCTATTTTCCAAAATTCCAAATTCCATTTTTCTTCCACCAACTTCCTCATTAAATGCCCTCTTTTTCTCTCTCTCCCATGGCCGGCCAAGTGGCCAAGAGAAGGACACTCATCCCCTCCTCCACTTTGCAAAAACCCCCTCTCATCTACTCTAATTTCACCTCCTTCACAAATTCCAAATCATATATAAACATTTCTTTACAATTCCATCTCCTTTTCTTCACTTCCACAAAGAAATCCCCTTCACCAAAATCCCTCCTCCATCTCAACTCAACCACCAACTTCAAGAGCTTCATCTAGGGCATCATCAAGGTCTTCATCTTCAACCTCCATCTCCCAAAGCAACACCAAGATCATCCTCTCCATCTCAAGCGACAACTACTTTTGGATTGAGGCCATCATCTCCACCTTGGGATCCTTTCGAGTACATCGAGTCTCAATTAAACCATTCAAAGTGAGTATTTCTACTCACCAAGACTTTATCAATTCCTATTGTACTTGTACCTTCATATCTCGTACACATATGACATCAAAATCACATTTTTAGACCATCAAACCCAACCACCAGATTCAGTTCTGTATTCTGTATTCGACCACGATTAGTCGACTTAACCTAGAACCTAGTCGACTTGAACCCTTAAATTGAAACGTAATCTTTTCTGGAACACAGTTTTAGTCGACTTAGGTTATTTATTAGTCGACTAGAAACCTCGGTTAGTCGACTACACCCTTGACCCTAGTCGACTAACTTTTCCTGAACCAAAACCTTAACTCTCTGTATCACAGTATTAGTCGACTTAGCCTAACTATCAGTCGACTTGTCATGTCTGTTAGTCGACTACCCCTATGACCCTAGTCGACTAACTTTTCCTGAATCAGAATATCAACTCTCTGGAACCCAGTGTTAGTCGACTATACCAGACTGTTAGTCGACTAACCCCTTTATTAGTCGACTACTCTTTCCACCTAGTCGACTAACTTTAGCTGTTTGTCATAGTTGATTTCTTTCTTGAATATGAACCTTACCCTCTAGACTTATATCATATCTTAGTATTACTTGACTTGTCACTTGACAAACCTCATCTTCCCTTCTCTCTTTCTCTCTCCTCTTCACTCTACATAATTATATCACAGGTTATGGCGCGTCCCAAGTTCAGTGGATTTCGGCTCTTTCGGCACTTTGGTGATTTAGGCGAGTAGTCTCGCTCTTCGCACTTCTCTATTTGATATCCCGTTTCACCGGGACGATAAGTATTTCGCTTCTTATTTCCATATTCATGTATTGCATTACAATTACTTGTATTGTGGTAGCTTCATCTTGTGCTTGTACCATGCTTATGATATGCTTGTTTCTTCATCATATGCCATGCGTGGCCGACCCTTCGTGGTCGTTGGACTTTGAGTTACTTTTATGTTACCTTGCCATACCATTACCTCAGGCTAGTCAGTTGCATGCTTTTATTTAACACATGTGTATCACCTGACCATCTAGTGTGTTATCACCTGACCACCTGCCATGCTACTATTTGGCAAGACCCTTTAGTTATGCTATGACTTGCCCTGACTATTATCAATCTCTTGCCATGACTTTACCCGACTATTATCAATCCTTTGATATGCTTGGTTGTTTACTAAATATCATCACCCTGTCATGCTATCACTTGACACCCAGCATGATATACTTGACTTGTGATTATCACCTTTACGGGAACCTTACTTTATTATCCTGTATCACGATCGGTGACCTGTTTTCCTGCTTTACATGCAGTGACCTGACTATATAGTACTTATGTACTCCTGAATTCCTGATCATGTCCATCTCCTGTTTTTTCCCGTAAAGTGATAATTAAACTATTGAATCCTAAAAAGGACCAACTTGTATTGGGTCGGGGGAAACATGCGGATATCAATATGTGTTCGTGTTTACAGTGGCTTTTAGGAATGTTGTGCAACTACATGTTCCGGTCTGACCTGTGGGCCTCCAGGGGACCGAGGGGAGAGCTGGCTCCCTCATTACTGGTACCATCATGATAAGGGCATACATAAGTCCCTCCTGTTAGCCTTGCGGCTGGTTTCCGTTTCCATGCAACGGAACAATCCTGGGCCGTGGTCCCGGGTATGTACGGGACCCACTGTAAACATAGTTCGTTGATACCCCCGCTAGTTTCCAATAACAACCTTGTTTTACTCGGATATGGATCTATGTGCGTTGGGACGCTAGTTCACATAGCTAGATATCAGGGTAAGACGAGTAATAATAAAGTGTTATAATAATCGGCTCTTTAAGTTGTAAGTAGAGGTATGTGGAATGGGACGCATACTAAAGCCTGCAACTAAAACGGCTATGAATCTGTGATGTGCCTTGCCATATTTGTTGTATTGGTTTTATTCGAATTTCCTGTTTTATGATTATTATGCCATACCTGTTCATGCCTGCTCTGACCTATCTGCCTCCTGAGTATTTCCTACTTGATATCATTTTTTATATACTTCATTTGTATTCTAACCCTCCTGTCTTCTGTACTTGACACTTGTGCTCCTCCTGACTCGCCACCTGGCATCCATATTCCTACTCGCTTGGGGAGTTTCACTGACTCCCCTGGATTCTCATGTCCAGGTTATGGAACCCGGAGCGTGTGGATTCTCCCCGTTACTGCATCAGAGTGGCGCAGCGGTAGCGTGGATCTCCAGTCGACCGTCCAGGGCCACATCCTTCCAGGCCCCCTGTATGCCTCTCGAGTTTCCTCTTAGCAAACTCGTGAGTGCCCTTTTTCTATTCATACTTGTACATTTCCTTGTATACTTGTATGTGAGCGCCCTTTTATGCTGTTCCTGTATGTATATCTCTTGTACTCTCGCATTTGCGCATATCTGTGATGTATTATTATTGTAATATTCATCACCTCTGGTGATAACTCTGTAATTGTATATATATATGTGTTGGAATGTATAATGCACCATATGCTTCCGTACTCTGATCCTTGTCTGTACTGATGCTTAGCGTATATACGGGAAGGTACTTCGGACTTACGTATATACGTTGCAGTGACGTCCCCGTATCCGCCGGGATCGGGGCGTTACAATAAGCTCGTCCATGACTCTAACTTTTGTAAATGTCGCCGAGTGTAGACGTCGTCCAGACTGGTTGAAGTGCTACTCGGGAGCTTATCTTTTTGGAGTGTCTGTAAAACCCCTTCAAAGTTTTCATGATTCCGTAATGAATGGGTACAGATTCTGAAACACTTTGAATCTGAAGCTTGATACCTAAATCGCTTAGGTTCGGAAAATCCGATGGGTGCAATTGTACACTGAACTGGGTAACCAGATTGGTTTCACCCTAGGAATTTCCTTGAAGAATAAGCTCTTAGCTGAGCTAAGATGAAGCTTCAGGCGGAGCTAAGGATGAGTTCTCAGCAGAGCTGGAGTAAAGGTTCAAACGAAGCTAAAAATGAGCTCGCATGGGAGCTAAGATACGAGCTCTCAGCGAAGCTAACAAAGCTTCTTGCGAAGCTAAATAATGCATTTGAGCGAAATTGGCTAACTTCGCCGCCTCAGGTTTTTCCAACCATCGTTTCAAATTAATTTGAAACGACCGTTTGCGCTCCTTTTGAGGAGGCGAAGCTAGATACCTCTGTGTCTATAAAAGCCAAACTGGCTGAAAGAGAAATATTTTTCTCTAAGTGTTTCGAACTTTCAGAGATATAGAAAATCTCTATCTTCTTCTTTCAAGATCTCTCAAGAACTTTCTACGAGTTCTAATGGCACCCAAATAATGTGTAGGGAAAGAGGTCGCCACCTCTGCGACGGCGCCGCCACTGCCTCCGACCATTGAACGCCCTATTGCGGGTAGGGGTTCCTCCCCCATTTTTTAGATATTTTTATCTCTTTTGAAGCCAAATTTTGGCTATTTCATGGTGAATCCGTCGCGATTCACCATGGTTTGGTGATCTCAGGGAGTCAAACTCCTTTACCTTTGATTCTATCGAATTTTAGGGGATTTAGTTCTCCTTTAATGTTGCGAATCAAAATCAGAAACCGAAGGGTTTCTTTCCCAAGCTTCTATGTGAAGCCAGCTCTTCGAGCTTTTTGCACTCTGCCTTTATGCAGAGTGCGAAATTAAGCTTCTTCGTGAAGCTAGATAAAGGGGCTTACCCATTTTAAGTTCCTTAGGCATAATTGCCTCTTAAGCTTTCATGCGAAGCTAGTCCTTTGTGACTTTCTACATTCTTCCTTTTGTGACTTTCTACATTCTTCCTTTGTGCAGAGTGCGAAGCTAATGCTGAGCTAACTTCGCCTGAAAAAGTGAAGTTATGCCTGTTAGACTAGCTTCGCTTGAAAAGCGAAGTTGCGCCTGTTGAGCTAGCTTCGCTTGAAAAGCGAAGCTATGCCTTTGAATTTCTTTGCATTCTTTTTTCTTTTTGCCCTTGGGCTAACATAGTTGCTGTTTTTTTTTTGTTTCTGTAGTGCACTATACTCTCGGACCGTTGAACAGTCTCTCCGGGTCAGTCAAGGGATTGGATGAGAATGTCAGTCTGCAGTTCCAGAGGCAGACTTTTTTTATTCAGTGAAAGGAGCACTCCTGATCGTGACGTCTTGATTCAAGTTAGAGACCAGCGCACGATGAGGAGTATGCTGATCATTGCTCCTCTAGAAGACCGTGATCGGAAGATTTACCGAAAGTCCGACTTTATGTTCAGGGATGCGACGCCTGACACGGATCAGCAGCTGCTTGCCGGGGAAAGGCAGTAGATTTTCACCCTGAATGGTGAGAAATATTACCTTCCGTCGAACAAGCGTTACTTCCCGCTATCGTACTTGCAGTGTGTGACAAGGCCTAAGAAGATGAACTGTCAGGTGACACGAACTACCGACTCCGTCCACGTGGGAGTTCTGATAGCTTCCTCTCATAGCTACACCAGGGCAGGTCCCTCTCGGTGCATACTGGGTCTTCATCCCGGAAACGTCCTACAAGACATCCTGGTGGGGAAAAACCTGGCCATGGCCTAGACTTTCGGCAATCAGTTTTTAAAGGTCAGCATAACTATCTGGTGATGGACTTCAAAGCCCTAGATTGGATTCATCCTCCGAAGGCATGGTGGAAGAACTTGACCCTGTACGTCCTGGCTCACTTCGGAGAGGACCTGAAAAGACTCAGACTTTGCGAAGCTGTTAGGACCACATGTTACGGCATTCAGATGAGCGTTGCAAACTTCTACGCCATCTTTGAATTATATTGCCCAGCCACAGGGACTTTTCTTTACTCATGTGGGAGAATTGGGTATGACTTTGCATAAGATGTGGGAAGTCTCTGTCTTACCAATGGGATCTCTCCCTACGAGGAGTATTTTTCTTAAGAAGCAGAGCTGGCGTTGTTAGAAAAACAGGAGCCTGCCTTATTCGAGACTTACAGAGAGCTAATGTACCACTTTTACATCTGCTTGGATGTGCACGGTGGTTATAAGGGAAGCTCGAACAGCTTAAAGAGTTGGGCAGATTATCTATTTCCCACTCTGGAGGAAGCTCCCGAAGAAGCTCGATTCAGGGTGGTAGAGGACATCCTTCGAATGATGAGGGAGCACGACCACAGAGATGTTGTTTGAAGAAGACGATGATATCTATAAAAAGGGAGATACCCTTAAGAGTTTTCATCACCAGGCTCATCAACCGATATCTCGAAAAGCACTTTTAGTCAGTTTTCTGTCAGTTTGGTTGAAGAGGTGTGTAGGGCTGTCTCCTTCCAACGATGCCATTTTCCTGATGGCACTGCTTCCGATCGTTCACTTGGTGCACGGTCGCTCTCTGGGGCTAGTTCCGGCTATGATGTGTTGCATACAGTGAGGTCTTCGTGCACTAACGGAGACCTTTTGTTGGCCACCCGGAACGAAAAGGGTAAAGGAACAATTTTACTTTGCGACAGACCGAACCCTAGGGTTGGATTGCCATACACATATCTGATGGCATGGTTTATCCTACACTATCCGGTGATCATCCAACCCGGTGAAGAGCCTCTAGAGGGTGTTCAGATCGTACACCTCCGCCGGTTCGAAGGGTCTTCGAGGGAGCGAATCTACGTGGTCGCGGTCCGCAGACTGTTGTGCCGCCATGACGCGTACAGTCTCTTTCGATGCTTTCTCTACATCCGAGGTGTTGGTTATGGTAAAGAGTTCAAAGATGTCGGAGATGGTATAACATCACTGAGTAGCAGAGTGTTTGAGTAGCTAGTAAGCATCAGGCATTCCCACTTGGTATACTGGGAGCGGAGACATCTACTACCTGGAACCATACGTCCCCACCTGTTTTACTCGCCAGTTCGGATACAACCAGCTCTAAGTCGGCAATTCAAATACCAACTTAGTTTTCATGGGTAGCTTGACCTATAGTGCTCGAGCTTCGCGATATTTTATTGTCGGTTGCACTAAGGCATGGCTATGCATACCATTAAGAACCCCAAACTTGTTGATGGCTTGACCTCCAATTCCACGCCAACTGGATTCAACATCAACTTCTCCGGCTTGAGGTGGATCTCTAAGCGGATGAAGCAGAAGGCAACTGAATAAGAGGAGGGCAAAAAAGCTCGAGCGTCAGGCCTTCCTGAGTCTATCGATGTCATTGACAGTGAAGCTTCTAATGTTGAAGGCCCTCGTTTCGAGGATGTTGCTGGCGCTGAAGTAACGCGGGATGCTCCTGGTGGGGTAGGCACTGCTCTCATGGAGGAAGTGAAGATGGGGGAGGAAGAGGAGGAAGAGGAAAACTCGAACGTTCACTTCAAATGGAAGCGAAATGGCAAACCTCACAGGAAGAGGGTGGTGAAGAAATCTTGCTGTCACACTCCAGACATTGCGGAGAGTGAATCAGCTGCGATCATCTCTCCTCCTGCTCTGTTAGTTATAAAACTATCGGTGCAGAAGAAAGCTCCTGAAAAGGCTGCTCCAGGCTTAGGTAAGAATAGTTCCTATTTGCAAGATTTTTTTTAATTATTCTCTCTTCTCATGCAACTAACTTGTTAATTTGGGATGCAGGAAACGAGATCGCGAGGGAACAAGGAGATTACTATGATCCGTTGTTTACCTACAGGGAGGATGACGAAGTCAGCTACTTCGTCTCTGATGAACCTGATGGTTGTGCAGCTGACGTTAGTCCCTCCGATGCTAGCGAGGGCAGAGAAAGCCCAATGGTTTTGAGTTCAAGAGGATTGGTCGCGGAACCTGTGACGAGTGTTATGGTTGAATGAGGGCCGGGTGCTGCCGTAATTATTAAGTCCCTCATAACTGATGAACTTTTTTCTAAACCAGTCTCTGGTGCATTATGATTGAGGTTTTACCTGCACACAAGAATACAGAATTTCAGAACTATATAACAGTAGTGAAAGGTACTCAATTCTATCGCTATAGCAAGTGGTTATGCGGGTCGTGATCCACAAGGAGAGACTAGCAATGGAAGTTTTTTTTAGCAAGTTCTCTTTTAAGTTACAATCAATGGTTAAAGATCTTCTTTTATTTCTTTAAAAGAAAAGGAAAATAGGTTAAAGTTAAGCTAGAAAGAAAGTGGTAGACTAAGAAGGAAGTGGTAGATTGAGAAGGTGGAGAAAATAGAAAATGGATATATACAAAAAAATTGAAAAGAGTGATAACAGAGTTGTGAGATTGTGGTGTTGGTGATCTAAACTAAAGTTAAAAGAAACCTAAAACTTACTTACCTCTTCAGTGCTCATATGCCTCGGATCCGTAGCTACGACTTACCTAGTCGTTGAAGGTGATCAAGTATGGCATGTAGGACTTCCCCATTCTCGATCTACATTATGAATAAAAGGGCAAGCTAAACTAACAAAAGAATGGTTGTTCATCACCACAGGCCATCAAGGGCACTTGCAATGGCGAAGCAGTATCGAGGCTATCAGATTCACTTGGATTGTAACACATCAGAGGAAAGTAACGAAAACAAGAATAAAGAAGAAAAAGAAACTTCGTAAAGAAAAGTAAAATTTGCATAAAGGAAAAAATAAAAACCTACACTAAAAAGAATGAAAACTAGTCTAAAATCTATTTCTGCTTCAAATCTGAGATATCTCCCTGCTTATGCCTCTGCTGGGGTATTTATAGGGGGAAGCCTGGGGTGGTGACTCATCAAAAGGTATATTCTCAGAATTTTGAAGTTGAACTGTGAAATGCTGAGAATATTCTTTTCTTCTCTTGATTGAAAATTAAATTGAGTTGGGTTGCAGGCTTGCAGCTAGCTGTCATATTTATGGCTGAATATGACTTACCAAACGACTGAAATAGAAATAATAGTCAATACCAAAGTTGTAGATCTTTTAGTTTTCTTTATGGAGCATCTTGAATCATTAGATTTGCATTTCTATAACGAAAGTTATAATCAAATTACTAAATAATACTCAGGCTGAATCTGAATTTTGAATGTAGACTTTTTGGAGTTTCCTTCTATGACTCTATCTTGCCATACAATCAAAGAGTATATTCTTAGAATTTGGATTTAAATCCTAAATATTCTGAGAATATCCTTTCTTCTATTTGGAGAATAATTGATTTTTCAATCACAAATTTAATTAGATTTTCCTTTCAATTTTCAAATATGATTGTCTCAAATATCTGAATTTATTGGGCTTTTTGGGCTCTTTTCCTGTTTTTTCTCCTTTTTATAAAAGTATGCACATCACTAAACCAAAATAGATCAAATAGCAGAGTTTTATTAAAAATAAATATGAGAATGTGACAATAAATATGCAAAATTGATGAGTAATTACACACCCACACCTATCTCTTGCTCGCCCTCGAGCAAAACATCAAAACTAAATCTAATAAATTATTAGACCACTTTTGCAGGTCATGCGATTGCACTGAGTATGTGCTGTTGGCCCAAAGGCCTTCCACCCTAGTTTTGATGATGATTAACTCATGTAGTTATGTTTACTAATATTCTTGTGTTTAGTCTCAGATCTTATAACAAGGTGTTAGTTTGGTGATAACTTCAACAAGAGGTGTTTGGAAGCTTCACAAGTGATTACAGGGCTCAAGCTTTAAGATCACACATTGCCTAGCCATGGATGGAGTTTTGGATCGGGTCTACTTGAAGATGGAGATCGTCAAGAAGACTTAGGTATCCATAGTTTAGATAGTGTGTTTAGATCCATTTGTAAAGTTTAGTATAGTTGATATGCTCAAGTGCACAAACACACACATTTTATGTTTGGTTTTTGGTTTTCATGAATAGTTGATCAAAACAAGTTTAATTGATATATGTATAGTTGTTTCATTCTATACATGCATGCTTAACTTTTAAACAAACTTATTTTGACTTTCCTATTCATGTATTGAAAAATCCAAGTTTGATAAAAATACATGTTTTAGTTTTTGGTAAAAATGTTAAGAAACAAAAATAGTTTCATGTGCTTGATATTTGAGTAGAAATGTTTATCACATGTTTATATATCAATGCAATATGATAAAAACATTTTTGGGATTTTTATAAGTTATTAAAAGATTTTTCAAGATATGTTTTAAACCAGTTTTAGACCCAGACCTGTCTGTCAGGCCAGGCCGGTCGACCCGTACGGTCGATCGATGTGCACAGAACCGTGCACGTCTGGCACACAATGGGACGGCCGACCGGGCAGTCGACCGTAACTGAGAGCAGTGCTCTCTGTTTATTTCGGTCGGCCGGGCGGTCGACCGGGTTGCCCCAACGGTCACATTTCTGACCTTTGGAGGTCGGCCGAGGCCTGTCAGGCTGCCAGATCAGCCTAACGGCTAGTTTTCATTTGGCCTATAAATACCCCATTTCTTGAGGGTTTTAACTAAGTTTTTCTGAGCTAATTTTTTCCCACTCTCTGGTTTTAAAAAGAAGTTTTCAAAAGAGTTTAAAGAGCAAAAAGATTCATCTTGTTTGTTTTTAAGTGTTTTGTTATTTTCAAAGAAATTAGGTTTTTGGGAATTGGTTTATTGTTCTTCATTTCTATATCTATTTGGTATTTTCCTAAGAGTATTTCTTTGATCAAAACACTTAGTTTTCCACACTTGAGCTTATCTTCTATCCTAATCTATTTAGATCTTTGTTTGTGGAAAAAGGAAAGAGGTTTGTGGTTGAGACATACCACTTGTTGTAAACCCTTGATTTCTTGTGTTGCTCCCTTTTTGGTAGAGGTTGAGGTTGTTGTATTGGGTTGGTGTTTGCTCCCTCTTTGGTAGAGGTTGAAGCTTGTGGTTTGCTCCCTCTAGTGAGAGGTGGAGTTTGATTTGTAAACCCTCTTCGGTAGAGGTGTTGGTTGTTGTTGTTTGGCTACGGGCCTACCCCTCGGCTGTGAGGCGGTGTTTGAGAGAGGAGTTCGGTACTCCTATTGTTGTAACAAATCCTCCTCGGTGGAGGTTCTCTCGGTGGGAGATAGTGGATTGGAAATCCTTCACGGTGGTGAAGGCGGGGATGTAGAGCTAGGGGCTCGAACCTCGAAACATATCTTTGTGTTTGCGTTTGATCCATTGTCTCTCTAACCTTCTCTCTCTTTATATTGTGCAAAGCATCATTCTTAGCATCATATCATATTTGCTTGTGTTGTGCCTTGCATTTATTCATATTGACTATTCATCTTATATGCTTGGTTGTTTGTGTGTGCCTCACTTATACTTAACCACAAGAGCTTCACATAGCACCTCAACCCATATTTAGGGGAATCAAGAGGAGTTAGTCCAGAGCCCTTCACGGGAATTCGGCTACACTTGTTGGTTGTATTAAGTGTGATTGCAAAATTGTTTTAAGCTTCCGCATTTAGCACATTTAGTTTATAGATTAGCACTTACACCTATTCACCCCCCCTCTAGGTGCATTTCAATTGGTATCAGAGCCTACGCTCCTGATATTAGGCTTAACATCCTAAGAGTGAGATCCATTTGTTTGCTAATCTATTGTTTGCATTTGCTTGTTTGCACACTCATATAGTTTACCATGGACTTCATGACCCCGCCTAGTTTTGACCCTTCCAACATTGTTGTTTGGAAGTATAGGATGTCCATGTACCTAAAAACCCTAGGATTGCATGTTTTCCTTGCCACTACCAGGAGATGTTATCTTGGTGACCGCAAGCATATAGGGGCTATTGCACAAGCCCTTGAGGCCATTAGAAGCACATTAAATAAAGAATATCTTATGCTTGCTTCTAACTTTGATTCCGCATTTGCAGTGTGGAATATGTTGACAACCACTACCTCCAAGCTTCAATTGCCAATCCAACCGGAGGAATCTAGTGGAGAATCCGACTCACAATGCTTCATGGTCCAAGGGAATGACTCCCTTGAGGTACAATCAGAATCTCAACTAGATAGTTTTGATGCTAGTTCTTCATGTGATGATTATGTTGATCCTCATGCTTTGAATGAAGAACTATCTATTGTTTGTGAAAAATTGATTGAAAAATATAATGTTTTGAAAAAGAAAAGTCTAAGCATTAACAATGATAATAAAAATTTGATTGCTAGACTTGATGTAATTTTGCAAGAGAAAGAGGAGATTTCTAATGAAATGGATTCATTAAAATCTCAACTTGAACTTGCACTTAAAGAAAATGAATTTTTGAAATCTAAAAATGATTGTAATGATGTTTTGAAGAATAATAAAGTTTTAACTTCAAAAGTTGATTTTGTTTTAAAAGAGAATGTTGCTTTGAAAAATAAAATAATTTCTATTTCAAATGATTTAAATGTTTGTTTAAAGAAGAATGATTGTTTGCAAAATAAGATTGATGCACATGTTTGCCATGCTAGGGTAGTATCACACACTTCTCCTATTGCATGCTCCACTTTATCTTCAAGTGTTAAAAATGATATAAATATTTTGAAGAAGAGTGTTGATTGTTTGGGCTCCACTTTGAGCCAATGTGCCAAGAGCCACACACGTTTGGAATCCTTGTTTCGAAAGAAGCAAGTTCCATCTTTTCATGCACACCTTCCACGGCATACACATGCTCCTCACGGACACACCCATCACATGTATGCTCATGTGTACACTTGTACACATTGTGAACGTATGGGCCACCTTGCTAAATTTTGCTTTGATAGATTACATAATGTAAATTTAGCAAATAAGTTTGTTTGGGTTAGAGAAGGTACTAACCCCCTGGACCCAAGAAGATATGGGTACCAAAGACCACCCCTCCTTTATTTGATGTAAGTGTGGGCTCTCGCATGACGTGAGAGTATAGGTACCTTAGAGTGGATGCGTTCCGTGCTTAAAGAGAACCTTTTTGGATGCATCACTTTCAAGGGATATTTGGTGGAAGGACCACCTCGTTTGGAGACTAGAGAGGTGCCTCATCGGTTTTGGTATAAATCTCTAACTCCTTATTATTATGTACATGCTAGTTCATTTATCATATTCATAGCATGTTCATGTTTTATGTTTTGATGTGCTTCATGAGGTAAAAACATGCTTAGATGTAGTTTTTATCAATACTTGTATTATACATGTACAAATAGAGAGCTACATTTGTTTTATATATGATTGCACTTTATACTCATTTGTACTCACTATATGCATAAGTATAGACTAGTCTTGATGATTCTCATTTATACATGTTTTGCCAATTTTTATACTTTACTTCATGTATATGTATTTTGAATTCAAAACTAATAAATATACATGTATACCCGTGAGTCTCTTGCCTTCATGCAAATACATTTGATAGACTCTTTTATGTTTGGGATATGTATGTGTATTGTTAGTTTTGGATAAATCATACATATACCATGAAGATTAGTATTTTTATGAAAAATGTTTTTGATGTGTTTGATATTCATGTTTCATTTGAGCTTCAATGACTAGTTTCATAAAAATGCCATTTACATGATCTTTCAACACTCACATTTTCCTTTATTTTTCATGACTTAGATTCATGATCATTTTGAGCTTTATAGACCTTGAGTGATTGAATCTTTATGTATTTAGTTATGTTTTATGAAAAACATATGATTTGATGTATTTGAAGGATCTTTAACTAGTTCTTTTTAAAATCAATTTATACTAGTTAATTATTCTTAAATTAGCTTATGAGATACACACCTTCTATGGATAAAATCTTTTGTATTCTCAACATCTGTTTTAATTATGATTATTTATATCTCGCTTTGATGCTTCATGATGTGAATATTAGTTTAAATGTTAGTTTTGTCAACACTTGGATTTATACTTCTGCATATAGTGGACCACAAATAAATTTATATATGTTTGAGCTTGAATGCTTATTTGAACCCATTAGATGTGCTAGTATAGTCTAGTTTTGATGATTCATGCATTCTAAACTTGTATTCCCATTTTTGGATTTATTCTATGATTGTGTATTTCAATTCATGTATATGTTTATTTTGCCAAACTTTAAGATATACATGTATACCCCTTGAGTCATTTGCTTTTCATGCAAATCTTTATTTATGGACTCAATTGTGTGTATGTATGCTTCTTGTGTTGTCAAAACATACATATACCTTGAAATGTAAATTTTTATTAAAATTTAGATTTTTATATTTGTCAAGAAATAATTGAGCTTAATTGTATACTTTCAATTGGTATGAAAAAAAAATTAGATTTTAATGTTTCAAGGAATTTTGAGCTTAATTGCATATCTTCATAATGTCATGTTACACATTATACTTGTACACTCACCATCTTTTAAATATTTCTCATAAGCATGTTTTCATGAGCATGTATGGACTTCATTAAATATTGAGTGTTTTTAAGTACAATGTGATTTGCATGTGTTTTATGAAAATTATCTTTAGTTTATTCCTTACTTGAAGGATTTCGTACTAGTTAACAAAACTTTCCATTTTTTTTAAACTAGTTCGTATTCTTCGTTTTGATAATATGAGTTATACCATGCTATTATTATTGTCTCAATTGGTATCATTGAACTCTTTCAATTGGTATCAATTTTGATCCTCTTGTATACTCATATGTTTGTATGTATGTATGCTTTCATTTCAATGGTTTCAGTTTCAATTGGTATCTAATTTCTCATACATATATGTTTTGTTTGTGCCTACTAT
Organism: Agave tequilana; assembly: GCA_038442645.1. Taxonomy (NCBI): domain Eukaryota; kingdom Viridiplantae; phylum Streptophyta; class Magnoliopsida; order Asparagales; family Asparagaceae; genus Agave; species Agave tequilana. The sequence goes on from JAVJIF010006316.1 coordinate 118,436, forward strand.
ATTCATATATCTTAGAGCACAAATTTTGTTTATGCTAAAGATTGAGTTTCAACTTTATTTCAATTGATTTAGTTTTTCAATTGATATCTTTAAACAAGCTTATGCATGTGTTTAGTTTGTATTTCATAAAGGGGGAGAAAATTCAATTTTCTTATTTCAATTGGTATTTGTATTTCCACTCCCTTGCTTTATGGTAGAATATAAAGTTTAAATTGGTATCAATAAATCTCATCATTGTTTCTAAATTGATATCAAAAATAAAAATTTTGTTTAAAGAAAAATTCAAAGTTTTTGATTTATGTTGCCTATATGCAAGGAGAGCTCAATAACTCTTCTACATATAGATTCATGTTGAGTGTATCTTATATTGAGGAGCTTGATAACTCTTCTTTATGTGATACACGTGTGTAAGGGGAGCTTCACATCTCTCCTTATGCATTACATAATATGTGTTATGTGAATTGGGGCTTATCATCCCTTCTTCATATAATGCATATGTGTAGGTAAGTTAACTTAGCGTCTTCCTCTTCATGAATGTATATAGCATATACCATTTATTGATTGTTTTATGTTTACTTTCAATTGATATCAAGATGCTACTTTGTCATATCTTTTTCTTTGATATCTTATTGATCGTAACCCCTTTATTGATGATTTTGTTTTGTTTTGTATTAAAAAGGGGAGAAATTTTGTTTTGTTTTGATTGTCTACCCCTTTGTTGATGATTGACAAAAAGGGGAGAATTATTTGAGAGTTTAACATGCATATATAAAACTAAATCAATGCATGATTGGTACGTGTTTTATATATGCATATTTGTGTTTTGCATATATTAAGTTTAATTGTTTAATTTTAATTGGTCTCTAAAGCATGCTTTGTTTTGAATATTTCATTTGGTATCTAGAGCATCTTGTTTATGCATTGTCATTCATGCATATTTATGTTCATTTGTTTTATGCATGAGTTAAGGGGGTGCTTCTTTGAAGCTTAACTTTAATCCATGCATATATAACTCCATGAGTTTTGTCATCATAAAAAAGGGGGAGATTGTTGGCCCAAAGGCCTTCTACCCTAGTTTTGATGATGATTAACTCATGTAGTTATGTTTACTAATATTCTTGTTTTAGTCTCAGATCTTATAACAAGATGTTAGTTTGGTGATAGCTTCAACAAGAGGTGTTTGGAAGCTTCACAAGTGATTCCAGGGCTCAAGCTTCAAGATCACACATTGCCTAGCCCATGGATGAAGTTTTGGATCGGGTCTACTTGAAGATGGAGATCGTCAAGAAGACTTAGGTATTAATAATTTAGATAGTGTGTTTAGATCCATTTGTAAAGCTTAGTATAGTTGATATGCTCAAGTGCACAAACACACACGTTTTATGTTTGGTTTTTGGTTTTCATGAATAGTTGATCAAAACAAGTTTAATTGATATATGTATAGTTGTTTCATTCTATACATGCATGCTTAACTTTTAAACAAACTTATTTTGACTTTCCTATTCATGTATTGAAAAATTCAAGTTTGATAAAAATACATGTTTTGATTTTTGGTAAAAATGTTAAGAAACAAAAATGGTTTCATATGCTTGATATTTGAGTAGAAATGTTTATCACATGTTTATATATCAATGCAATATGATAAAAACATTTTTGGGATTTTTATAAGTTATTAAAAGATTTTTCAAGATATGTTTTAAACCAGTTTTAGACCTAGACCTGTCTGTCAGGCCAGGCCGGTCGACTCCCGTGGAGTCGACCGAACCATAGGCCGGTCGACCCGTGCGGTCGACCGACGTGCACAGAACCGTGCACGTCTGGCACACAATGGGACGGCCGACCGGGCGGTCGACCGTAACTAAGAGCAGCGCTCTCTGTTTATTTCGGTCGGCCGGGCGGTCGACCGGGTTGCCCCAACGGTCACATTTCTGACCGTTGGCGGTCGGCCGAGGCCTGTCAGGCTGCCAGATCAGCCTAACGGCTAGTTTTCTATTTGGCCTATAAATACCCCATTTCTTGGGGGTTTTAACTAAGTTTTTCTGAGCTAATTTTTCCCCACTCTCTGGTTTTAAAAAGAAGTTTTCAAAAGAGTTTAAAGAGCAAAAAGATTCATCTTGTTTGTTTTTAAGTGTTTTGTTATTTTCAAAGAAATTAGGTTTTTGGGAATTGGTTTATTGTTCTTCATTTCTATATCTATTTGGTATTTTCCCAAGAGTATTTCTTTGATCAAAACACTTAGTTTTTCACACTTGAGCTTATCTTCTATCCTAATCTATTTAGGATCTTTGTTTGTGAAAAAAGGAAAGAGGTTTGTGGTTGAGACATACCACTTGTTGTAAACCCTTGATTTCTTGTGTTGCTCCCTCTTTGGTAGAGGTTGAGGTTGTTGTATTGGGTTGGTGTTTGCTCCCTCTTTGGTAGAGGTTGAGGCTTGTGGTTTGCTCCCTCTAGTGAGAGGTGGAGTTTGATTTGTAAATCCTCTTCGGCAGAGGTGTTGGTTGTTGTTTGGCTACGGGCCTACCCCTCGGCTGTGAGGCGGTGTTTGAGAGAGGAGTTCGGTACTCCTATTGTTGTAACAAATCCTCCTCGGTGGAGGTTCCCTCGGTGGGAGATAGTGGATTGGAAATCCTTCACGGTGGTGAAGGCGGGGATGTAGAGCTAGGGGCTCGAACCTCGAAACATATCTTTGTGTTTGCGTTTGATCCATTGTCTCTCTAACCTTCTCTCTCTTTATATTGTGCAAAGCATCATTCTTAGCATCATATCATATTTACTTGTGTTGTGCCTTGCATTTATTCATATTGCCTATTCATCTTATATGCTTGGTTGTTTGTGTGTGCCTCACTTATACTTAACCACAAGAGCTTCACATAGCACCTCAACCCATATTTAGGGGAATCAAGACGAGTTAGTCCAGAACCCTTCACGGGGAATTCGGCTACACTTGTTGGTTGTATTAAGTGTGATTGCAAAATTGTTTTAAGCTTCCGCATTTACACATTTAGTTTATAGATTAGCACTTACACCTATTCACCCCCCCTCTAGGTGCATTTCATGTGCAACAAGCTGTTAAACCTGTAGGTTTTTCCTAGAGGACGAGTGTTATCTCGTGAGGGTTTTCAGTGGATTACACCACAAAATCCATAAAGAAAGAAAAACAAAGTTTTAGTATTTTCGAAAAGCATTTTGAAAAGGAGAGATAATATTTGAATTATTATTATAAGAGTTCAAGTAATCTATAAGTTATAGGAAAATCGAATTTTTCATTTCTAAACTTAGTCTCTATTCAAAAATTTGTTATTAACAAGATAAGAGGTCAAATTGAATTTCTCATCTAGTCTATTATTTTACCTTAAGTCATATGCATCTTTGTGACCGTAAAACTTTGACTAAGGGTTCTTTAACTCTAACTCTTATACCATATTTTATTTATTTATTTTTGGTGCTATTATTCTTTAGTTCTATTAGGCTTTCTAATCTGCCCATGTAACGAGCCTTTTGTTGGTGACTCTCAAACCAGACGGTTTTTGAGATCGGGTGAGAAAACACCCCAAGGACTTAAGGACTCGAGCAAATAAGGCCACAAAACTAAGAATTTTATTATATGAACCGCTTTTAGGCGTGAATACTTATAATTTATGAGGCACAAATACGCAGCTTAATCAGAGGATATTTGATATATATATTTTTTCTTTTTCTTTTTTTTATAAGGCATAAGAAATTTTGTTTTTTTGAACCCTAAGCGTGTAAGCGTGAAAGAAAAGACTTACTTACACCGGTGTCACGCTCAGTACAAGATTGCTCTCATTCCTTCATGAAATTCGTCTCTCCTCTTAGTTACATAAAGAAAAGTAAAAATTACATAAAAGGAAAAAATAAAAGCTACACTAAAAAAAATGAAAAACTAGCCTAAAATCTATCTCTGCTTCGAATATGAGATATCTCCCTGCTCATGCCTCTGTTGGGGTATTTATAGGAGGAAGCCTGGGGTAGTGACTCATCAAAAGGTATATTCTCAGAATTTTGAAGTTGAACTATGAACATGCTGAGAATATTCTTTTCTTCTCTTGATTGGAAATTAAATTGAGTTGGGCTGCAGCTAGTTGTCATATTAATGACTGAATATGACTTACCAAACGACTGAAACAGAAATAATGGTCAACATAAGATTGTAGATCTTTCAGTTTTCTTTATGGAGCATCTTGAATCATTAGATTTGCATTTCTATAACGAAAGTTATGATTAAATTACTAAATAATGCTCATGCTGAATTCGAATTTTGATTGTAGACTTTTTGGAGTTTCCTTCTATGACTCTATCTTGCCATATAATCAAATGGTATATTCTTAGAATTTGGATTTAAACCTTAAATATGCTGAGAATATCATTTCTTCTACTTGGAGAATAATTGATTTTTCAATCACAAATTTAATTGGATTTTCCTTTCAATCTTCAAATATGATTGTCTCAAATATCTGAGTTTATTGGGCTTTTTGGGCTCTTTTCCTGTTTTTCTCCTTTTTATAAAAGTCTGCACATCACTAAACCAAGAAAAGATCAAATAGCAGAGTTTTATTAAAAATAAATATGAGAATGTAACAATAAATATGCAAAATTGATGAGAAATCACTTTGGCGAAAACTGGTGCTTCTCCAGTCACTGACAGGGTCTCTGCTATTGAGCCAGTCAAAGTGAGCACTGCTGTCCCCAAGACATCGTCGAGGAGACAATTAAGTCTGGGGCCATGACTACCGTGACTTCAACTCCTTCCGGTAATGCTATAGTAACATGTAAATGACCCTTGTTTTTTGTTTTTGCTTACCTTTGTCCTAACAAAATACTCTTGCAGGTATTCCATCTCTGGCCGCATCAACTTCGAAGGAGCTGATGGGCCTTTCTAGCGTGGTTAAGAAGGAGACAAGTACCTCAGCTACTGTAGATGTCGCGAAGTTGGCTGTCCTGTATTGCGACCTGCCTTCTTACGAACCGGAGTCTATTGGTGATTTTGCAACGGCTGAGGAGACGAGAGCTGCTCTCCCTCCCACGTTATCGATGGAACCGATGGCACTTCCACCTGAGTCGGCTGGCAAGATGACGGTGGCTTCCATGATGCCGCTAGTTTTGGTAACAACCGGTCTCAGGGTAATCACCAGCCTGATGTCTCTGACGTTGATTGTCAAGCCAGATCTTTCTGGAGTTATCACCAGCCCTAGTTCCATCGTGGCCAGTGTATTGGTGTCGATGAAGACTCCCCCTCGGTTGCCACCGATTACTCTTCCATCTCTGACAAGTGTTTTTGCCCCTTCTTCTACTGTTTTGACGGGAAAACCGGTGGAGGGTTTATCTTTGAGGGTTACCCGCTCGCTGGGAGTAATTGAACTTGAGAAGGAATTCGTGGCGAAAATGGTCGGCAACTTTTATAAGAGCTCGAAACGATATATTGCCTTGATTTTGAAGGGCTCTACCACTTCATTTGCAGCTTTGAAGGTGGTTCTCTCTCGTAAAATTGAGAGCATCCGATATTTCAGAGGGGATGATCAAGCCGCTGCCTTGAAGCCATTGGTGGAGAAATTCGAGAGGGACGTGAGTGAGTGGCGTCGCCTTAGCAGTTCGGACCTGAATCCATCGGCAAACGAAGAGCTTAAACGTCTTACGGCTCAGATGCAGAAAACTCACATGGAGACACAGGAAGCAGCCGAGGCGATTTCTTCAAACTTGAAGTCCTTGAAGGCAAGGATGGTAGAGATTGGTGACGCTATCGATGCCTCCAACATCACTCTTCTCGATGCCGAAGATAAGATTGAAAAGGCAAAAGAGATAGTCAAAAGGGCCAATCTTCTCCTGTCTAAGGCCGAACCGGTTCGTCTCGAGGAGATCGCTCGTTTGGAGCAGCTCAAAGCCCAGAACGATGAAGTCCTGCAGCAGGAGATGGCGAAAAGGGCAACTCTGACGGAGATCGAGGCTCGATTGTCCCAAATGGTGAACTTCAACGAGGCTGAGCTGGGATCGCAGGCTTTCATCAGAGCCGTTGAAGGAAAAAAGAGCAGGCTGGCCATGCATGAAGAACGGATCAAGTCTTACGAAATATAACCGTAGCTTGTAATCCATGTGTCCCTCTTTTTTTTCTTCTTTTGAATCAATGAAAAAGCATAATTTTATTTGACTCTTCTGCCGTGTCCCTACTTTCTTTATCTTCTGAGGTTGCAGTAATTTCAGGTCTAATTTTAGCTCTTAAAAGAAACAAGATAATGGTATAGTCTTCCAACTTATACCATAAGAATATTAATTAATCTATTCAGAGGTTGAAAATGTAATAGAATTAGTTATTTGATAAATTACCGCCTATAAGTTTGATGACAACTCGACACAAATCTTGTTTGGGGATGAAAATGAAATGAAGCGAACTTGAAGATCTTCTTGTTCAGAGGTAAATATTAACATAATAGATTAAAGATCATCGGGTTATGAATTGGTTGTGACGAACTAGGCACCACAAAACGCGAGGAAGTCCAGAGTTTGTTAGTTCAGAGGTGACAAACTGGACGTGACTGGTTGTAGATCACCAGACTTGGGATTTTTGTCATTTAGAGGTGATTAACTGGATATGACGATAAGAATGAAAAGTCCCTACTAAACTGGGGATAATGAGACTTAGCTATCTGTCGATTCAGGGGTGATAATCTGGACATGATCGATGGAGAAACCGCTAATCTCATAGTGTTTGCTATTCAGGGGCGACGAACTGGACACGACAACAAGCTTAAAAGGGTGAACACGATTTTAGGAACCTGTCTATTCAGAGGTTATTGACTGAACATGATAGACTAAGACACGCTAAATTCTGAATCCGCTGCCAGAGATAGTCGTATTAACTTGGCAGATAGCCCATAAGGGACTGCAAAAAAGAATTGGATCTGGGCACCGATTAGTTCAGAGGCGATTGACTGGACATGACCAATGGAGAAACCACTAATCTCAGAGTGTTTGCTGTTCAGAGGTGACGAACTGAACATAACAACAAAGCTTGAAAGGATTAACCCCGTCTGTTCAGAGGTTATGGACTGAACATGATAGACTAAGACACGCTAAATTTCGAACCGCTGTCAGAGGTAGTCGTATTAACTTGGCATCTAGCCCACAAGGGTCTGCAAAGATGAATTGGATCTGGGTACCCGTTGATTCAGAGGTGATTAACTGGATATAACCAATTAAGAAACACCAGGCTCGTAATTCACTATTCAGAGATTTAATGTTAATACGATAGCAGAAGGGACTCACAAAGGATTAAAGAATGAAGTTTGGGATCCGATTGGTTCAGAGGTGGCGAACCGGACAAGACCATCCAGAGACTACCAAATTCAAAGTCGTACCATTCAGAGGTGATAAACTGGACATGACGGTACAAAGAGGAAACATGTTGTCTGTTGGTTCAGAGATTATGAACTGAACATGACCGATTGAGACGTCACTTAGTTTGGAATTCTGCCGTTCAGAGGTGACGAACTGGACATAATGACAAGAATGAAAAGTCCCTACTAGACAAAAGATCAGGACTGTCAGTTCAGAGGTGACTGACTGAACATGACCGACCTATAGACCGAACAGAATAGCAAGAATTCTTTGTCCTGAGGTAAAATAAAGAATTGAATTGTAGACTTGATTGTTCAGTGATCTTTTATAGATATAACAGGTTGGATTTGAATCCGTTATTCAGAGATTTATTGTTAACATGACAGGGAGTGCCTTATGACTTTAAGTGGGCTTGACATTCTGCGAAAGAGAATGATAAGTGAAGCTTTGATCTGCTGGGGAAAATTAGAATCTTCCGCTGGGGATGTTGATTTTACCCGCCGGGAAATATGTCAGGGTCTTACTATCGGAGGTTTAATGTTAACATGATAGGTTTGACTTGTGATTTACTTCGTTAGGGAAATGAATATTATTTTGTGTGATCCTACCATTCCATGGACATGAATTGGTAAGCAAATTTGGAGGGGAATCAAATGGGATCTGGTCCCTTAGGATTTTTAGCAAATCCTCATATGTCAACGAATTTGGTATGCCTTTACCGACCACCGTTTGAGTTGGACTAGCTATGATATTCCCCCCAGCATGATTAGTTGTTGAGGATTTATATTGGACTTAAAAGTCAATATTTCCCTCTAACCTTATTTAACGAAGGCTTCGGAGTTTGTCACATGGAGTGAATATTTCTGTATTCCAATGATTACCTCTAAAACCTCATTGGGGTAAAATAAAGAATTGAATTGTAAACTTGAAAATCCTCACGAGACAAAACTCATCCTCTAGGATAACTTAGAAGTTTAACGACTTGTTACACTTGCTAAGTGCAACCGTGATTCCTACGAAAGTGAGTTAGATCAGATTAGCTCTATTTTTTTATTTGTTTTGCTTTGGTACAAGCAAAAGATAAGTACGGGGTGTGATTATACACATGCATTGCATATTTAGTATCATATATGTCACATTTCTTCATTTTTTAAAATAAAACTCTGATATTTAATGTATTTTCATGTTTTGTAGTATGCAATGTAATTATTGAAGAAAAATGAGGGATTGACAGATTTATTTAATTAAATCTAAACAATTCAAAAGATCAAACAAATCAAGGGGATCTATTTAAAATCAGAGTTGTAGAAGCCATCTTATCTGAAGACCAGATATATAAGATAAGATAATACTAGTCAAAATTTAAAGAGAAAAAAAGATTTTTGAAGACTCAATCGGTTTCACTAAAGATAAAGGGATATATCGTCAATTCTAGAAGAAAAAAATGAAGTTCAAAGTGGATAAAAGTATATAGCATATATCAACAGACGATAGCCCCGTCCTTTGGCTCTACAGCCAGAGGATGGTCGCGGTAACGCGAAGACAAGGAGTTTGAATTAGGGGGAGCGCTTGGTCCCCCTATCTCCGTATCTTATCCTATATTATATTTTCCCTATAAATACCTATATTCGCGGATAGAATTGTACACCATAAGGCTGAAAGCAATTGAAAGGAGAGTTTTGTGTGTTGTAATGCGAGTTTTGGAGAAGATCAAGAGTTTTGTAACGACGATTCTTCAATGAAATTCAGTCTTCTTTAATAAAGATCGTGCACCGTTTCAGTCTAAGTTTTCTCTGCTTTTCTTTATAATTTATTTGATGTGATTCTTTTCTTTTAATTTTGTGCTATACTTTATGGTTTTCTCGTGCATGTCATCTTCTCTTTTCAGTTGCTAGTTCTTCTACTCCCTTTGTTTCAGCATCGTTCGGAGGAGGGAGACGTCAAGGCGACGACAAGGAACCAAGTCTTGTGTCATTTCAGAGTTTTATCTTTTTTTTTCCCTCCCTCTCTTATTTTCTTTATCGTTTTATTTACTTAGCATTCGCATCGGTTAGTATTTCTTTTTCTTTTTCTTCGTAATTTTTTTCGTAGAATAAGGTTCCTACTTTCATCCAAAGATTTTCCAATTAGATTAAAATTAAATTAAGATTTAAAAAATAAGTTTAACGAGTCTGTGGATTTGACTCTTTTCTTACCACTATACAATTCGTTTAATAGATTCTGAGAACATTAGTTTTTTTCCTATAATTTGTCAGTGGTTCGACAATGATGGAATTTCGAGTTGCAAACAGTAAATATTAAAAGTAATAAAAAATAAATAATAAAAAATAAATTAAATATATTAAAAATAATATATTAAAACAATTAGAATTTTGTAAATATTAAAAATTAAATGTACTAAATATTAAATAATTAAAATTTAATCTAATAGTCAAAACTTACTAGACTTATATTAAATATTACTAATTTATATATACAATAAGAAATAAAATTAAGTTGAATACATTATATTAATCTAATGATAAAAAACTCTCACTAAAAATTATCAAATTATTATAAAAAAATAATCTAATGATTATATTTAATCTAATAATTTTAAACTAATCACTTAAAAAGATTAATTTAATTATTTTTTAATTCAATTACAATTAACTGTTTGCAATATAGATTTGCATGGTCACAAAATTAACTGTTTATGCTACAAGTAGACTACAAATGAGATTTGCGTGATCACAAAATAAACTGTTTGTGTTGCAAGTAGATCATAGGTGGGATACAAACACATTTTATGATTTACAGTCCAAACAAACAGTGTAAGTCATAAGTCACAATTGTCACTTGCGACTTACGGACTTTTACGATGAAACAAACCCCTAGTCTCATCTCTTTGACACGATGTACTTTCATACTTAAGAGACCAGCATCAAATAATTATGCTATTGAGTCATAGCTTATGAACACAACATCTCATAACACAATGTCAACATGATTTTGTATTTTAAAATTTCATACATATGACAAGGAAATAAAGTGTGAGTAGGAGGGCAGTGGTAATTGGGAAGATGAAGTTAAAGGTGGTGTCACAATGGTGGTCGTGTGAAGAGTTAGAAAGAAACAACGATAATAGATAAAGGAGTGGTCATGTGGAGGAACAAGATATGATCAAGTGCCGCGAGTGAAACAAAGAGAAGAAGTTGATCATACAAATTTTCTCTAATGTCTGGAGTGTTATAGGAAAAGAAGAGAATGCAGAAGTTAAACAAAATTGAAGAATAAAGAGGTTATAAGTTTCATTAGAACGGAGAAAATTGCTCGACTTTGATTGGACGCATTAGAAAATTATGTATAATGTAATAAAATCCTTCCTTACTTTTTTTTAGATGTCATAATTTATGATGTCGACAAAAAAAGTAGACATTTGTATCCTCAACCTTAATTTCATCTATATTTTAAGAAAACAAGAATCTGAGTGAAGATTTACGCAATTAATTAATAATTTAAGTGCATAATCAAATATCCTGAACAAACTATGGTTAAGGAATTACCAGCATTGTCAAGAACATTTTCGTCCACATGAAATCTTCCCAGTGTCTCTCACAAGAACGGATATTGCCATCCATCAAAGTAATGAAGGCACCCATAGGATGAAGGCACTCACCCAATCTGATAAAGGCACCCGTCAAAATTTTAATAATGGTACAAAATTACCCCTCCGCCCTCATTCTTCTTCTTTTCTTCTCCTTCCATTCCTTATCGCCGATAACTCTTTACCTTCATCTCCTTCTTCCAGCCCCCACCGGTGAGCCCCTCACCCCCATCACCCATCCCCTCCGCTCACCCAGATCCACTATTCTGACGGGTAATGAATTAGGAGGGAAGGGAGAGAGGCGAGGGAGGTCAGTGGGGGTAGACAGGGAGGGGGAGGTAGGCATGAGGGGGGAGAGGGGAGAGAGAAAAAGGAGGTTAGGGGGTCAGCAAGGGAAGATGAGGCAGTCAAAGAAGGAAAAAGGAAGGAGGAAGAGGAAGAGGAGGAGGGGGGGAGGAGGAGGGAAGGGGGTCGGAGGATGAGAGGGTGACAAGGGTTGAGGGGGGAGGGTGGTGACGGCGGGCCTCCTGCACGAGGAAGAGGAGGTGGAGGGATTGTGACGGCGACGGGCGATGAAGGGGAAAAGAAAGAAAAAGGAGATATTTTAGTATTCTACTCTAAAGTTAAAGTAGTACAAAAACATAAATGACAGTTATGTAAACACTGAGTGGGTGACTTTTATCACTTTGATGGGTGACAGTATCCCTTCCCGTCTCTCAGTCTCTCTGCCGATCATCTTTATAAGGGCCAAAAAGAAAAATGAGAAAAAAGACACAAACCTTCTCTCGTTACGGCGAAAGAAATAAAACACACTCCATCGAACCCAAGACCCCAACCCCAATCGAAGCAACGAGCCAACCATTTCCCTTCTCTCTCTCTCTCTCTCTCTCTCTCTCTCGCCCCCCGTCAACACCCCACCCCCCCAATCCCCCCCGCCCTCGCCCCCCTCAATCATTTCATCTCAATCCCTTTCATCACCACCTCCGTCTCATACACTCTCGCTCCTCGGCCTCTCTCCGCATCGATCCATGGCCGAATCCCTCGCCGAGCTAGCCCGACTGCCGATCTCTTGCCACCGTTGATGCCATCCCCGATCTCGCCGGAAAAATCCCATCGGAAGATGAACGGGAAGGCAGCGGAGGATGGCGATGCCCCGCCGGCGGCGCTCGAGTGGAAATTCTCCCAGGTCTTCGGCGAGCGGACCGCCGGTGAGGAGGTTCAGGAAGGTATGAAAGGAGTAGCGAATTTATTAGATCTGATCCGCTTCTTGCATTTCACTAGGTTTAGGGTTTCGCCTTTGGTTTTCGCGCTTAGATCGAGGTTTTGTTGGGGCCGATGGTTGATTTTAGGATTGCCTTGGTAGTTTGTGTGGGAATTAGTTGGATTAGTGATGTGAATTAGGTCTAGTAGCGGTTTTGTTGAGAAAGAAGGAAGCTTGGATGAAATCGGAAGTGTGGAAAGAATCAGATTCCGTTTTCTCTCAATTGAGGCAGCAATGAGCTCGGTGAAGTAGTTTACATGATGAGTCCGTGAACTATCAATTCTACAGAGTTTTCTGTGAAAACTGCAGTTGACTTCCCTTTTTCGGTACTTGGATTTAGTTTATCTATTGTAGATGCGATAGTTTATGTTGTTTTAGTTTGCTACCTCTGTTTGACGACCTTGATTGGACCAAGAAAAACCCCAAATTTGGCCTTTTTATGGACAAAACACAGCTAGGACATGTTTCATGTCTTTCCTGACTTTTATTTTGCTTATGGGCGCAGCTGTTTTTTTGCAGAATCTAGTTATAGTAAGCACTGATTGTTGTTGCATCGCTAACCAGCTCTCCACACTTTTTTCTGAATGAAATTTATATGCAAATGTTAAGATTTACATTTTCCAAACTGATGTCACTGTTGTTTTGTTGCTGAATGTGTTTCAAACTAAGCCGGTGCATCTCTTAGCATAGAAACTGATTCCCGTGATTAATTTCTCAAACTTTTTATGTTATTGATTCGTGATAAAGTTTGTAGTTTTCTTTGCATTATAACATGGTGTGCATCGAGGGATAACTTAAAGTATTTCTAACAGGATTGGATCATGATGAATGATAGAGTATTATGTAGAAAATAAATCAACATGCCAATCAGGACTGAAATAGGATGGTGGGTCTAGACACGCTATTGAATTTTTATGTTATATATTAATTTTTTATGTTACATATACATGCCAGGAAACAGAAGGCAAGAACATAGATTAGTCTTTGCTACCTCACTAAAAAAGAAGTGGCGGAAAGTAAAGAAATGTAAAGTGGATATGATTGGAGGAAGCCAAGTTACATCTTACTTGAGTCATAAAAATGACATCATAAATAATTAATCTACAGGAAGTAGAATTTATTTTGACAATGCATAAGGTTTTGGATTGAGAATTATAATGTTTTGTACAAGTAAATTATGAGTAGACAATATAGAATCATAGATAAGAGAGTTTTTCTGGGAAGGTCTGATCTCGAGCCTACATAGATGGAGGTGATATTGATTATTATAATAAGATTCCTGATCTAGCAGCAGATCTAGTCTTTTCAAAAGAGTAAAGAACTACCTCGAGAGCCTGAGACTAAATTGTAAGAGTATCAAGCACGTTAAAGTCATTCATATTGGAATATAAGTAGCAAAAAGTGTCTCTGTCACATTATAACAATGATATAGGATTTAACATATCTGCTGCACCACTTCCATTTTGGGGTGTTTAGGTCCTAGAGTCAATTATATCCAAATACAAGACAAGAAGGTATCAATAACAATGATATAGGTGTGGAAAATTTGTATGCTGCACTGCTGTCGTTTTGTTTTATTTTGGTGTTCTAGATGTTTCCCCTTACAGATGCATTGACAAATTAGTTGCAAGTTCACCAACTAGTGTAAACCTGATATGACTGTGTATCTTTGCTTCTTCTCTGGTGAATTGATCCTGTAGTCGCTGGGGGCTCTTCACCATTTTCAGTGCCTCTATCCATGGGTTGCTGTCAGACTAGTTGAACCCTGCTGAAATAACTGCCACTCTGGTACTTACTAATCTCCAATTGGCCTCACCAGTTTATGGGGTCCATGATTTGCTGCCAGACTGGTTGAACTTTGCCAAACTAGCTGCCATACCCATACTCCTAATATTCGATTGGCCTTGCCAGTTCATTGGATCCAACTATTTCTGACACTACAAGGAAGATGCTCAACACTCAACAGTTTGTCTATTCCTTTAAGGAGTCCAAGATGAGTCAAACTCCTTTTTCACCGGGATACGGGTTCCTTCTCCTCAGGAATCTTTTAGTAATAGTTGGAGTTTTATGTAACATATCCAATTTTGAAATGGAAAAGGGGTTGGAGTTGGAAGGTTCATTGTTTTACTTGCTTTTGTTTACTGGGGGTTTTTGCATCTCATGTTTTTTGTTCTTGTGGAAGACCTCTCTTATACCAACTGAAGGGATAGGGGTTAATCATCCTCATTGACTAACAAATAGAAAGATGAACGGGTTGGAGAGAGAGAAGCATCCCTGTAAAATGCGATGGTGGGTGAGAAACCACCCATGTTTATTCAATTTTGGATCAGCAAACGAAAGAGTAGGGATTAGGGAAGGAGGGCATTATGAATAGTAAGAAAGGCTCTATTGACTTTGCTCTTTTGCTTATCTCTTGCGGATGGTTGCTAGAATTTTTCTAAGATGTTTAAATGAACTGCATGACTGACATTACAAATTGGATGCGGGGTTATACAAGGAAAGCTAAGACCACGTGCAGGTGACCGCCCTATTAGTTCTGTTTCTCACAAACAAGAAGATGCAATTTCATCAGAGGTGTCCACATGATATAACTGTTTGATAGACTGTTTGAATTCCTCTTTATCCTCTACTTGGCAAACGGACGTGGCTCAATGTCCAAATCCATTATAACATTAATATAAAAAAGCTAATTTAATATCAAGGCAAAATATAATTTACTAAACCCACTTAGTTGCACTTGATTATGGCCATAATTTGTAGATACAGAAAGGAAATTCAAATATTAAACGAGAAGAAAATGATCCCAAATGATATCTAGCTCAGTAAAACTCTGAAAATCTTCTGTACCTCTGAACAAGGAATGTATTTGCGTTGTTTTCTTGTTGTTTTTATGTTAAGAAAGATGAGAATATTATATGAACCACATTGGTAATTTTTTCTGAGAGTTTTGGGTCAGTTTGGCCTACCATGATAGGCACATGCATGTGGTTGCATCCTTTTTCTGCGTGCTTACTCAATTATCATTTTTATGCATCTTTGCACAGAGATTCCATTTTATTGTGAGAACGAGTACTGTGGCAACATAAGTTAAAAAGGTTCCCAATATTGGGAATGAAAAGCGTCAGTAATATGTCAATATTTGATTTTTGGCACTTGTAATGTGTGTGCGAGGACTTCTTGATGCTACAAAGTGAATCACTCTAATCAAGGTCTCTTTATCAACTAATACATTTCACTTTCTCCAAAGCAACATAATTTAATATTTCATTGCAATATGGACCCCCACTCCCCCCCCCCCCCAAAAAAAAAAAAAAAAAAAAAAAAAAAAAAACACATTAAACAATTCCATTGACCATTTAGAAAATTTGGTAGAACTTATTCATCTTTTTAAGGCATGATGCTGGGAGCTGAACGTGACGCAAAATGCAATTGCAAATTATACCCCAAAGGTTTTCCAGTGTAATATTTTGCACGCGTGCGCGTGTAAACATAATACCTCTATTGTTACCTCCCCTCATCTCTCTCTCTCTCTCTCTCTCTCTCTCTCTCTCTCTCTCTCTCTCTCTCTGCGCGCGCGTGTAACATCCATTTTCTTTTATGCTATTCTCTGAGAAATCTCATATACTGATACTGTGTTGTGCTAATTGCTTGTTGCAATATTGTTCTCTTTTACGACTTGCATTCTTGTCATGTATCTGAATGCTTGTTGGCATTCGCTGATGAACCTTTTTCATTGCAGTTGACATTATTTCAGCCATAGAATTTGACAAATCTGGGGACCACCTTGCTACTGGGGATAGAGGAGGGCGTGTAGTTTTATTTGAAAGGACAGATGTTAGAGATGTAAGCTCAACGACTTGCTCTTTTCCTTGTGACTGTCAATCTCTGTTTATTATGATTTCTTTCTTTAACTAGCTGTTTTTTCCTTGTCCTGAATGGTTCTATCTTTGGTTTATTTATCATGTAGCATGGTTCTCGAAGGGAACTAGAGAGGTCAGATTATCCAATCACTAGGCATCCTGAATTCCGCTATAAAACAGAATTTCAAAGCCACGAGCCTGAGGTAACCAACTATAACAATTTCTCATTTAATGTGATATTTTGTGTTTATTGCCATGTATTGTTAAGCTTGATGCCAATGCACGCAGTTTGATTATCTTAAAAGTTTGGAAATAGAAGAGAAGATCAATAAGATCCGCTGGTGCCAAACAGCAAATGGCGCACTGTTTCTTCTCTCCACGAATGACAAAACCATCAAATACTGGAAGGTAGGCATGTAGTTATTATTAGTAAACATTATTCTCTTTAAAGCAGAATATGTGGTCATAAATCATAGAACTGGTTCGTGTAGATTTATTGTTTATGTACAAAATGTCATGCTTCTTTTTTTCTTTTTCTTTTTCTTTTCTCACATTGATTATTGTTACACCTAATGTCTTTCTCCCTTTCTGTTTTTTTGTCCTATAAACACGCTGGTAGCTTTGTAAGAGATTATGGTTATTAGTTAATGACTGTTTTGAGGTATCCTTGAATTGTATGATCTGTGTATTAGTGGAGATAGTCCCTTACATCACACCAAATTATCACCAATATACCATTATAATTACGTATTTGCCTTTGTGCTCTTCTAACTTGTCCTGAATTATTCTATAGTAAACTTTTTTTTGAGAATTGTGTCACCTACCAGAATATTTAAGGCAATTTGTTGGGTTTGTGTGTTCATTTTCAAAATTCTTTAGACCCTTAGTTCAAGAGCAAGACCTTGCTGGGGATGTTACATCTAATATAATATTTAAGGAATTCCTTTGGGATATATGATTGGTTTCAAAATTCTGCAAGCCTCGCTTTTAGAAATAACATATCAATATCCTGCTGAATCTGTTCATGACCGGACTCTTACCTGCATTTGTTTGAGGGAGGGAGGAAAGCTGATATAACCTGTTGGTGAGTTTTGTTTTCATGTAGATGTGGTGCTTGTAAAAAGCTCATGCACAATGCTGCTAGATATGAAGGAAATTGACATGACATGATATGATTTTTTTTTTTTTTGTGTGGATCTTGTATTAAATAATTTATTAACCAAAACAAGGTTTAACATTTTTAGCGAGCAGTTGCTCCTAAGATTGCCATCTTTCCCTATTCCAGCTGTAGTTATCATAGTGTACATATTTATTCATAGTTTTATCTCTCTGATATATTCAGTCCACCTTCTTAAAGTCATTAACTGCTAGTTTTCTTATTACTGCTATTTTTTAAACAGGTGCAAGAGAAGAAAGTGAAGAGAGTCTCTGAGGTGAATGTGGATCCTTTGCAATCTGTAGGAAATGATAGCATTGCTAGCCCAAGTACATCTAATCCTAGAGGATACCTTCCAAATGGCGGATGTTCAGAAAGGCCATACAGTTCTTTGAGCAACGACTTCTCATTTCCTCCTGGAGGGTTTCCATCACTGCGTTTGCCTGTGGTAGTTGTACTTAGCCCAGCCGTAGTGGACATGTGTCATGCATAAACACATACATCTTTACTACAATCACATACTGTATTGTAGATACTTGCTATTTTTGGTCTGTCCTAATCATTATTTTCATCATCATACCTAAAAGGCAAACTTTTATAGAGCATTGACATTTGTGATTTGAAGGGAAGGGAGGATGCACCATGTACTTGGCATACTAGTGCACATACTGTTCAGATTAATGACTTCTTCTAACCATTCTTATATAATGCTTGATTTCTGTCAATTGTATATGCATGCAAACTCCTTTCTGTTGAATCTTCTTATTCCCATATTTAAGCAGGAACATTAATACTTGTTATATTTTCCTTTTCAGGTAGCCAGCCAGGAGACCAGCCTCGTTGCTAGATGTCGAAGAATATATGCTCATGCTCATGATTATCACATTAACTCTATTTCAAATAACAGGTTCCTTACAGTTAACTTACATCATGTAGTCTTTTATTTTATCTTTGAGATATAATGTGATGTGCTGGTTTGACTTGCGGCTACCGTAGGGTAAGGATAAGGATATTTGTACGTTTGCAATGGCATGCTATAGAATTTGTTTGGCATTAGCATTATGTTTAAACCTTTTCCATTAGTTACCATTTTTAACTTCAGTACCGATCGCCTCCCTGCCTAGGTTCTTGTCCTGTTTAGGGGAGTTTGATTGGCTGCTTGAGCTTGTGGTGAAGGGTCTTTTAGCGAGAGCCTTTCTTGCTCATAGTTGCCTTGCCAGGAATTTGTGTCTTGTCCTGTTTAGGGGAGTTTAGTCGGCTGCTTCTTGGTTGCTTGAGCTTTTGGTGAAGGTCTTTTAGCAAGACCCTCTCTTGCTCACAGTTGCCTTGCCATGAGTTTGACACAAATTTCTGGAATGTGACTTCATGTTGACAACAGGTTTTTTAATGTAGTTTTGTTGACCTTGAGTGATGCAGTGGTGCTCCCTTGCTGATCAACTTTTTTCTTTTTTGGAATGGGTAGGTGCGTGGGCCTTAAAATGATTATGCTATTGAGAAAATGCACACTTATTACAGTTTATGCGTTTGCTACAGTCTGTTAGCCTGTTAGAAAGGGGGTGAGGGCCGGGGTCTAGATCTAGAATGAGGAAGCTGATAAGATACGGCCAGGCACCCATTGTTATTGAATAGATCCAAGAGGATGCTAGAATTTGCAGATGGGATACTTACAGCATACTCTTCAATACTCTTGGAAGGTTGGAATTTAATGGTCATAATATCAGATGTTTGTTTTAATGGCCATACTATGAAGGGTTTTTAACCACGAGGTGGCAGTATATCTACTTTAACTTTCGCTTTGTAGAGGATTAGTTGGTAGCTTCTTTATTCTTATCGTTACGAAACTTCAATCATTTACATGTAATCATATGCATGTCTTAATAGTTGATTGGTTGGCAGATATCCTCCTGACCTGTGATAAACCTATCTCAGAAGAAATTTTGTGGTTTTCTTGTAGATTTTTCTTTTGTTGGTTTGTTGCCTCTTGTTAGGAAGATATCTTTCTGCCCTGTTATTAGCCTATGGTTCTATGCCTGGATGAAAGGACCTGCTCTGTTGGTTATCTAGCTGTGGGTTTGGGTTTGAGCTATGTTGCAGTGACTTTCTATCATGGAGCTTTGTCTGTGTCTAACATGTATCTGATATGCGGCTTCTTGGAAACTCGTTGGTTACTTGTTGGGCACTTCTCTGATTAATCCTCAATTGAAATCACATATATTATCTCAAAGACTGTCACTTTGTGTACATGCACTTTGATGCTTGTAGATCATTTTACTTCCTCCATTGAACGATGAAAAGAAACTAAATGCTAATACCAGTCCAGTGTATTTATTCAAATAGAAATGTTCATGTTTATCGGTGTGAAATTGTGTCATAATCATCAAGCCAAATTTCCCGTGTCCGTACTGGATCAGCACCCTGGTTTTTTCAGATTTGCCATCCTTGCCCCATGTCTGTGTCTGGTGTCATATTCATACAACATATGATTTAGGTCATTTAGTCATTTTCTCCTGTGAATTTATTTTACTGAAGTTGGTGTGTGTCTCCTTATGACTTCTGCTTAGTGTCAACTTTTAAGTTTTTTTAGAATCATGTGTTCTTTGTGATCTCAGGGCCCTTTTTCTACACACATGCATTTAGGAAATTTTCAGTATATCTAAGCTATCTTTCCAGCTCATTATGGACTCCTACATTATAAATACTTCTGTTCTTATTAGTTTATTATGCCCGATAGTAATGTATATGTTCTATGTCGTGCAATAATATGCAATCATCTGAAGGATTTTGCAATGTGGATATATACCAATTAGTGTATGCAAGGTTAATTATTTAGTTATGCTTGATGCTGCTTCCTAAAACTTTATTCATATTAACGATAACTTATACTTTTCATTATTGTTTTGCCAGTGATGGTGAGACTTTCATATCGGCTGATGATTTGCGAATTAATCTTTGGAATTTGGAAATTAGTAACCAGAGTTTTAACATTGTTGATGTGAAGCCTGCAAATATGGAGGACTTAACTGGTATTTAGTCTTAGCCACAGTTTCAATTAGTGATTCTTTTCATCAAGTATCCAAACCTTTCCATGAAGCATAAATTACTCCATTAATTTAGTGTAGTAATTGTGAAATTATACTTCCACAAATTTTATTTGTGTATTTGGTGCTTGAATGTAGGCATGTAGCAAAACATTTTAAACTGTGAGCATATGTGCTCTTGATTACCGTCTGAATTGTACCCCTGGGATAATAAATGAGCCCTTAACATGTGTTCCATGATATTGTTTTAAAGGTAAATGTCTGCCAAGGATGGTTATTGCATAGACATTGAAAGTGTGTAACAATTGTTCATGTTTATTTGCTGAAGAATTACAAAGAAAAGAAGCTTAACAAAGCTATATCCCCCACATTTTTTGAATCAATCAAGTGTGATGGGTCTGATGGCAGTTCACATACTGTTATTTAACCTACTTTAGCTCTGAATATAAAATGAGTGGTCATATTAGAATAGAAGTTTCTTGTAGAACCTGGTATTCTGTAGGAAACTTGTGCAGTTAGTTTTATTTATTTGACCTGTTGAAGTAGTTGTCATATCAATTTTATTTTCTCCTATCTCACCAAATGTCAGACAATACATCCACACCAAAGCACTGTTGTAGATAACCATACATTCAATCATCAAAGCCCTTGATCTGAATTTTTTTAGGCCTTACCTTGTAACCCTTTCTTTGTCAGGTAATCTTATAAAGGGTTGAGACTAGCTGTGGCAGATTGGATATTTTTCTAGATTTCATTTCATCATATAGGGCCGTTTGTTTCGCGTAATACTCCGTAATTCGTAAATGACTTACTACCCAGTTGCAACTACGGCGTTTGTTTGGACCGTAATTCGTAAAAGACTTACGTAACTCAACTAACACTCACTTGCAACCCAGTTACCACTCACTTACAGCCCAGTTACAGTTAATTTTGTGGTCATACAAATTTGTAATATTTTTTTATATTAATATTAAAAATTTTAATATTTAACTTTTTTAATATTTATTTGCAGTATTAAAACTTTTAAAATCACCAAATAGTTAATTTTGTGGTCAACTTTTTCACTTACGACTTATACATTACGACAACCAAACACCGTAAAGTACAATACACTTTCTCACTTTACAATTTTATATTACCAACCAAACACTGTAAAATTTACATACATGTAACTCATTTATAATTGTAAAAGACTTTACCAATTACAACTACGAATTACGGCCAGTTACGACAACCAAACAGACCCATAATCTTAATTTTATGATTGTCTGTCAACCTATCATGAAGACTCAATGCCTTTGCTGTCTTGGTGCTTGCATTGGTAGTTCAATAGGCACTCACATGTCTTTACCAGTTTTAAGCGCAATATTTTCTCATTTTAGCTCTATGATTATGTTGTAGTGATATAGTGATTAAATTATGCTCTGATATGCTGTTTGTATGGTATGTGAACTAGTTAATTCACTTGCATTGCAAGTGTTCCACCTTCCTCATCTTCTCCATGTCATTGCAATAAGTTTATCTTTCTTAACCGAGTATGTTTAATTCTTTGAATTAATCATAGTCTTTCATTTGGGTGTTGATATCTATCTACTATTATAATGCAAACCTTTGGAGGGGTTTGCAATTGAATTGTCTGTTTCACAGTTGTCTCATGCATCACGTCCTAGGGGGGAAAAACAAGTTATTAAATATAACTAAGATTGTTTTGGCAATAAAACAAGTTTTAAACACTTTTTTCTAATTATTCTTGCATATCAATAATTTTTTTTCTTCTAATCTTGCACTTCGAAGAATAAATCTGTACGAAATTAATAGTTATGTGATAAAGTTATTTTACAAGGATTCTTGCACATGCAAAAAAAAAAAAAAAAAAAAAAATCTAGTCTACTTCAGAACAATGATAGCTTCCACAGTTTTATAAGGTTTATTACATATACCCCCTGTAATCTTCCATATTCCTATACGCCCTCCTTGAAATCTTCATATTTTTATATGGCCTTCCTGACCTTTTTAAAGTTGTTTTAAAAGGCCCTTCTCCTTAGTCTCCAGTTAAACCTGACAGTTGAAAAAGTTGGTCTTATCTTTTTAATCCAAAAGGGTGCTAAATCTCTTTTCCATTCTCTTTCTTCTTTTCCTGAATTTTACTACAAACTCAGCTATGTTATTTTACATAAAAATGTTTCTTCTTTGTTTCTTGCTTGCTTCTTATTCACCCCCCCCCCCCCCCCCCCCCCCCCCCCCTTCTTTCATCTATTTTCTGCCTTCCTCCTTTTCTGTAGCTGGGAATAGTATGGAGTTATAAGGGTGCATTTGTGGTCAGGTTTGTGATTTTAGATAGCTCCTGTCACCAGATTTGTGACCCAGGGTACTGAAGAGCCCAATGTATCTAGAAAGAAGAATAAAGGTACCCATTTGCTGTGGGTGTGATGGTTTCTGAAGCTCAAGGGTCAAATTCCATAAAAAATTTCCTTTTTTAGCAGAAAGTAGCAAACTTGCGGGACTTTGCTCATTGATAAAGGACCCCATAGGAAAGAGTTATGAACTTTGAAGATTCAGGGAGTTTTATGTGATTTCATGGTCTAGAAATTATGAACAGCAGGGGAAACCATTCTAGTCAGTAAGACCTATTTTGATCAGAAGTAAAACAAAAATACTTAAGAGAGAGGTTTAAACAGAAGTTGACCTACCCAAGTCAAAAACTTGTGGGAAATTACAAATTTGTCCTTTAGGACGTATGTTGATTGTCTGAAGTGGTTTTGTCAATTTTAAACAATCAATGATCTGCTTTTCATGTATTCGGCTGTATTCGTAATTATATTTTGAGTCTTTTTTTTATTTTTTTCATTTTAAAAAACGTATATTGAGTTCTTTGTAGGTTTTTCTACCTATAAATACAGGCCCCTTCTTCATTGATTTTGAAGATTAATAAGATTTACTGGTTCTCCTCAGGTTCTTATTTGCTCTGTGAGTTCCTATATGTTTGGTGTGTCTAGATCTTTGGGGTGATGTCTCGGGTTGCGGAGGAAGGTGTGGCACCCTCCTGGTTATTTTCCTAATCCCTAAATTAGTCCTAATTTATTCTCCTATTACAGGCCTGAGCAATTGATGGAAAAAGTTAATTCTGGATTTTGATGTATTGATACCATTGAAGAAAGAATCACATGCTTTAGGATGACCTTACTCATATATAGGTTTTAAAAATTTTCTATCTAGATGCTTTGGCTGCATTGTTGGTGGAGGGGATTGTCAGAGGAACTAAATATAAAGAGGGCATTTTGCTGTTTGCCATGGAGCTGCTGCGCTGAAAGGCGCTGTATGTTTCCTTCAGGAAGTTGTCTTAATATTTGAGTATATGCATCTGGGAAGCTATGAAGATGAACATGTTTTCTATGGAGTTGCACGTCTACCATTTGTAGGAATCATGGAGTTCAAGAAAATTGTTTTTTTTCTAAAGTTATAATCAAATTCATCATAATTTGAATGAGGTTGGTTTTAAATGTAGAAATGAATTTCTGAAACACAATTGGAAATGCAGACTGCAAGTTTATATGGCCCTAAAGACTTTGATCTTGTTGGATACGAGTAGAATGGTCTCAATTATTCAGGGAATTTTATACTAATCTTGTAAATTTTTGGTGGTGTCTTGATTGCAGATTCCAAAGTTGAACTAATAGAAAACTTTTTTGGTGCACTTCTTAATAATGATTGTACATAAAATGGACAGGAATAAACTTTTTGGACCTTTTTATATTCCTAATGGTTTAGAGGTTTAATTGGAATTGATCTTCAAATGCACGGAAAAAGAAAAGCCGGTGATCTTTGATTTGGAGAATTATATTCCAAGCATGAAGGTTTAAAGTAATTTTATATGTTACTGATATTATTTGATGGTACATTGTGATTATAGGTAAGTCAATAGTTGTAGTTCTCTCCGCTGTTAGTGGTGAGTGCTCTTATGTTCTAACTAAGTTGGAGGATTGGCATCTTAAAATTCATCCCTTGCAAACGAAAAATGGTGGTTGAGAGTTGAGTTGTACACATTAGTGTTGGGCTTGGTGATTCTAGATTGGAGGATTGATAGAGCTCAATAAGGTTTATTTTTATGTTAGATAATTGTGCTGCTAAATATTTTCATGCATTGTTGTGTACTTTGGAATTTGATAGGTTTTGAAAGCAAACTGGAGGGACACATAGTACTTGATGGGGACATCACATCAGTGCTAGTTATCTTTTTATGTTTTAGTCTATTTTTGAATTTAGCCTTTTCTTTTATTATGAAACTTAGTCCCACATTAGTTGTAATGGGGAAGTTAACTTTGTAAGAGCATATATAAAGAGGCTCAACTCGATGAATAAGTAGACAATAATTAAATAAAAAACTTTTCATTTAAATTCTCTTGAGTAATGGGTGCGAAGCTTGTGCAAGGGGTGCGAAGCCAAATATTTATTCAGTTCTTTTCTATAGATCCTAATCTCTTTTCTATTTCTTCATTTTAAAATCTTAGTTTTCAATTTTTAGTTTGAAGGTGATTGTGATCTTATCTCGTGTTACATCAATTTGATTTTAGAGCTCTTATTTTCAATCCCCTTCAAATAATTTTTCCCCCTCTTTTCCCCAAATCCTAGATCTAAATCCCTAGATCTATTCAGAAAAAGAAAAAGAAAAAAAAGAGAAAAAACAGAAAAAAGAGTGGAACCAAAAAAGGTTACTGTTCACTGTGAACAGTAATCACGCGATTACTATTCATTTCCCCACCACCAACCAGTCTGGAGTCCGTTTCTCACCCGTTTGGAGTCCGTTTCAAGTTATGTTCGAAGCGTTGGGTTCGTGACTGAGCCCGGAGCCGCTACAAAGATTTCATAGCACTTGAGCAGCAAATCCGTCTTCCACGAGCTTGTATTTGGCACCAGTACTGTCCCAACAGCAGAGTATCGGCGTTTCTGGCCACATCTTCAGCCCAATTTGAGTCCAATTCGAGCCACTGAGTTTATTGGGTAACCTCTGATTTTTATGCACCGAGTTTTATTCATGGGGTTTTACTTTTGTGGCAAATACATTTATTCTGATGTGAATGATAAGAAGGTTAAAAGGGACATGTTTGCAACTCTCCCATATTTTCAGGGTTTTTTATGATCAGAATGGGTATGAAAAGTGAGAAAATCATTTTGAGAATTTCTTCAGGTATTTCTGCTTGACAATTGTGCGAAAATGTCACCATTCTCAAATGAAGTTGGCTGGAAAGCTTATTGGTGGTGGAAAGATAGTCATATCGACTGTCGAGATTGGCTTATCTTACAAGAACTTCATAATCGGGATGCTCCACACCTCGAGGGGCCACAATTCAACGATCTGGTTGCTAAATATAAAGAGGTCCTTGCTTGCATGGTGAAGATATTAGAAAAAAGGGCGGTAAAGGCTGTTGACAACCCGTAATCAGAGCCAGAAGTTGATGACAATTCAGAACCAGAAGCAGAATTTGATGATAAGCCAGAGCCAGGGGCAAAAGTTGATGAGTCAGTTCACAGTAAGAAGAGATTGCCCCACAACCTATGAAAGGTGAAGAGCTCCCTGTTTAGACTATTGTAGATCTTCCAGCGGAGCCTACCTTTGAGCTAGTACTACCTTTGGCAGTTATGAGGGTATCATTTTTCTTGAGATCGCCTGATGTGTACGACCCATTGCAAATATGTCTACAGGAGTCAGGCTCACAGGAGATCAGGCCACTCAAAAGTGCAGTCGGTTCAGTTTTCATCATGGATGACATGCCTCAGTATACTATTGGTGCCTTGATCGAGCTGCCATCTTTTATCGATCCGACACGGAGACCAGTTCCACCTCCACCACCTTGGTCTCGATGTGATGCATTAGTGCTGTTGGCACGATCACCACCATGACTCGATTGAGATGCTTCATGAGAGGTGTTCTCACTCGATAAGGTCGACTCTCTCCTATCCCGTGGGAATAATGGGGACATCACACCAGTGCTAGTTATCTTTTTATGTCTTAGTCTATTTTTGAATTTAGTTTTTTCTTTTATTAAGAAACTTGTCCCACATCGGTTGTAATGGGGAAGTTAACTTTGTAAGATCCTATATAAAGAGGCTCAACTCAATAAATAAGTGGATAATGATTAAATAAAGAAGTTTCCAGTTAAATTCTCTTGAGAGTGCTTTTGAGTGATGGGTGTGAAGCTTGTGGTGTAAGAGGTGCGAAGCCGAATATTTATCCGGTTTTTTTCTATAAGTCCTAATCTCTTTTCTATTTCTTCATTTCAAAACCCTAGTTTTTAATTTTTAGTTTGAAGGTGATTGCGATCCTATCTCGTGTTACGTTAGTGCTCCTTATGTAGTGTGACAAGTGGGGTTTTGTTGGCTTCCTCATGTACCCAACAACACTTGATCACTTTGTTTTTATGTTAGTCTTCCTTATTTTAGTGTTCAATGACATGTTGTAGAAAGATGAGGATTATTCTGTTTGCTTCCAGTTTGTGATTTGTGCTACATGATTTGTTAATGGTGAAGGATGACGGATGAGTACAATTCCCACTTTATCGTACACAATTTTCTGATTTGAGTATTTTGATAATGTCACCCCACAATTGACTACATGTTATTTAGGTCACTCTCTGACCATTCTAAATTGATAGGTTGTCTTAAAATGTATTTTTATTGAAGACAACAAGCAGTTCCAATTAAGTGGTATATGTGATAATCAGAGGTTTAAATATTCAAATGTTTTTTTCCCCATCTGGTGGAAGTGATAAAAATCTATTCTGAATTACATTTCCTTTCACATGCAGAGGTGATAACATCCGCAGAATTCCATCCTAAGCATTGTAATACATTAGCGTATAGTAGCTCTAAGGGCTCAATACGTCTTATTGATTTGCGGCAATCAGCCTTATGTGATAACCACTCCAAGTTGTAAGTCAACCACTGTTTTTTCTTTGTATTTAACTATGAAATCTTACAATGAAACATTTTTTGCCTCCTAGTTGAGTGGAAATCTTATTCTAAAAGAATTGTCCAAATTCTTATTTCAAGCTCATTTTCATCTTTGTTACTGCATAGCTGATGGCATGCTCCTACAGGTTTGAGGAGCATGAAGCACCAGGTTCAAGATCCTTTTTTACTGAGATCATTGCATCGATTTCGGATATTAAATTTGGGAAGGATGGAAGGCACATTCTCAGTCGTGATTACATGACTCTTAAGGTTATAACTTTTAGCCTTTTGATAACTAGTTTTCGATTGTTTCCTTTTCTAGAATAATCAGTAATGTAAAATCTGTTTTCTGGTGCTGCATCATCGCACACGCGAATGCATTTTAGTCTTTAATGCTATGGTAAGTGAAAATTGGCCTTCAGATTTACTTTTGTCTGTAGGACATTGGTGATACATTTAAGTATAGGAACTTAAATATTTTTCTGATGTGGGACTATTTAAAAGTTTCACTAATCATAGTTTTAATAAGACCCCCCTCTTCCCACCCCCACACCCCCCCCCCCCCAAACGCGCACGCGCGCGCGCGCACACACACAAAAAAAAAAAAAAAAAAAAAAAACCACGCACACACACAAAAAGAAAAGAAAGAAAAAAAGAAAACCCAACTCAGTCCCCATTTGTGTGGGAGCACGGGGATGGGCGGGTAGTCGCATGCAACTTCCATTTTGCCTAAGTTTTCCTACAGATCAGATATCTACACAGCAACAACAGCAAACAAAGTCATTATCCCAAATATTTGGTTGTATGTTTGAATATTTTCTCCTCCTCTAGTATAATTTTATAGAGATTTTGCTAAGCAGCTGGATTTGTGCTACCCAATGCAATCCTCGTCTTTTTCCTGAGTGGGTGGTAAAATAACAGGGCAGTGCATATCTGTCTCGTAAATCATGGCAGCATAGTATGATAATGTGTAATCAGATCTTGGTACCCCTGTTTTAGCTTTGCAATAAATGGCATCTTACTTACATCATATTCTATATAATTAGCTTTGCTTGTGAATGTTGCATCCTTTTGGGCTTCCTTGACTTTCTATTTTTGGTTATGCATTTTGATGTTTTATGTATTTCAAAATCAGTTTCCTACTATAACTAAATGTTGCCTTAAATTATTATGATTGATTTGGGGCATGCATAACTGATTCCTCCTTGTGGCATGCATCAACATTTTTTCACTGAATGTTATGTGTAACTAGATTCAAGTTATTTGAATTAAATAATAATTTCACCTTTTAGGTGTATCCTACTATATCGATAAAACAGAACCGATGTTGGGGAAAGTTGGCTTGCTAATTTAGTTCAAAACAGTGGAAACATAATAGCGTTCACAAGCTTTTGTTTATTGGTTTTACCAATAATCCGCGGACATGATGAGTTGGCCGAGTTAGTAGCTGAAATGTCCTGGTCGAATTCAGTCTTCATCTCCCGGGTCATTTATCTTGTGCCGATATGCTTTGCTACACATTGCTAAACATGTCAAACTAAGTTGGATGAAGATTCATTTCGAAGTGCCCTTGAGCATTGATAAAACCAAATATGGGTGGTTTGTTGATCACAGAAAAAAGTTCAATAGTTTTTCGAAAGTGATATCTATTTTCAACAACCCCCAACCACCCCAAAGCTCCATCGTCTTTTAATTTTCTGAAATCTCATTCAACTCATCTATAATTGACATCCAATGGTTTTGGAATTTTTTTTTATCAAACCACCTAGTAACTATAGATGTTAACTGTTAATGATGGGGGAAACAAACAGTTTAGATTTAGTAGATTTGAGATTTTTATTTAATTAGATTTGGATAGATGTGGTTGAGATTTAGAAGTTATTTGAATCTAGATTTGGATAGATTTGGTTGAGATTTAAGAGTTATTTAAATCTAAATGTGGTTAGATTTAGTTAGATTTGATGTTTTCAATAATTGCACGTATAATGCACGTGTTGTAGGCTATATATAGCCATGTAATGATCTTTGAAAAAATATTGAATGATTTTGATTATAAAAAATGAAGCTATTTGCTTTGGGTATTGATTTTGATCCCTATGGATTGAATCATAGGCGGTGAAGGGAAGATCCGGATTGCGATCCGCGATCATATCTTTCTTTTCCTCTCTTGTTCTTCCCTAATTCTACAAAATTCCCACCACAAACCCTAAATCCCCTCCATCCCACATCAATTTGGTATCAGAGCTGAATTTTCTGCTTTTCCCTTCCACAAAATTCACTTCAAATTTTTTTACTTTTTTGTGAACAGTAAATTTACTGTTCACGGTTATTGTTCACAAGAGCGATGCCTCAGTCCGGAGTCCGTTTCAGACCCGTTCAGAGTCTGTTTCGAGCTTTGTTTGAAGCGTTGGGTTCGTGACTGAGCCCCAGAGCTACTGAGAAGAGTTCGTACCCAGAAGACATCATATTAGACCTCCATGAGCTTCTGTTTGGTGCCGGTACCATTCTCGCATCAGAAAATCGCCATTTCAGACCCCGTTGTCAGTCCGATTTGAGTCTAGTTCGAACGTTGAGATTCTTGGGTAATTTCTGAACTTTTGTTCTAAAAGTTTATTCATGGAATTTTACTTTTGTGGAAAAATATAAATACTGAAGCTGAAAAGGGATATGTATGCGGCTCTTCCATGTGTTGGGGGTTCTGATGATCAGTATGTGTATGAGAAGTGGGAAAGCAATCTGGAAGATTTCTTCAGTTATTTTATTCTAACATCTGAACAGAAGTGTCGTTATGCCCAAATGGAGCTTGTTGGAAAAGCATATTGTTGGAGAAAATGCAGCCATATCGACTATCGATGTTGGTTTGTTTTAAAAAATCTTTGTGCTTTGTATGCTCGACACCTTCTGTGTTCATTTGAGGAAGATTATGAAGAGCCAGAAGTTGTTGAATCAAAGCCAGCGCCAGACGTTGTTGATGAGCCAGATTTAGAGTCTCCAGTCCTTGTCGAGCTTGACGTTTTTGAGGAGCCAAGATCAGAAGTTATTGCTAATTTAGAGCCCGTGCCAGAGTCAGAGCCAGAAGTGAAAGAACTAGAGTCAAAAGTGGAAGAGTTTCTTATTGGGACTCTTGTAGATCTTCCAGCGGAGTCTACCATGGAGCTATTGCTGTCTTCGCCAGTTATGAGGATTCCAATATCCCTGAGATCGCCTGACTTGTTGCAGATCTTTCTACAAGGCATAGTCACAGGAAATCAGGTTATTCAGGGTGCGAAGTACAGTTGATTCGGTTCTCACCCAAGAGGATGCACTTTCGTCTACTACTTGTGCACTGATTGAGTTGTCATCCTTTAAAGAAGATCTGTCACAGAAGTCAGTTCCACCTCCACCACTTTAGTGCAGTCATAACGTATCAGAGAGGATTCCCCGTCCACCATCTTGGCCTGATTGCCTATTCGTGATGTGGTTCAACTCGGTTGTGCTTATCTTCTACCTACCACTGCATTCATCGGGGATGAATGCTTTCAAGCCGGGGAGAATGATGGGGAAACAAACGGTTTAGATTTAGTAGATTTGAGATTTTTTATTTAAATTAGATTTGGATAGATGTGGTTGAGATTTGCGAATTATTTGAATCTAAATGTGGTTAGATTTGATTAGATTTGATGTTATCAATAATCACATGTATAGCGCACGTGTTGTACGCTATATATAACCATGAAGTGATCTTTGAAAAAGATATTGAATGATTTTGATTATAAAAAATGAAACTATTTGTTTTGGGTATTGATTTTGATCCTATAGATTGAATCATAGGCGTTGAAGCCAAGATCCGGATTGCTATCCGCGATCATATCTTTCTTTTCCTCTCACGTTCTTCCCCCAATTCTACAAAATTCCCACCACAAATCCTAAACCCCCCTTCGTCCCACATCAGTTAAGCTTTTGTTTTAAATTCTTGGATGCTACTTCACATTCTACTAATTTATTTGGCTCATTTTTCAAATGTTGAAAGTTATCGGTTTAATCCCTTGGAATTCCTAACGGTCTCTTCCATAGTGGAACATGGTAAGACTTTTCTGTTTGTTGCGGACTCATTTTGTTTCATGATGTTCACAGGTCATAAATATCAGCTATATTTACAGGATCAAAATTTGATCTTTAGGCTTAAATCAATTGAAACGTTTTCTCTGGACAGTTGACATTTTGACCTTGAAAAGCTGTGTCCTTTCTTTGTAATAGAAATTTTAGGATAATTCTAAGATGCAGTATATTAGTAAGCAGGGGCATGTTTAAGACTATTAATTCTCTGTTAGTTCTACTTCAACACCTAGAGGATTTGACCACTCCGGTAGAGATGTCAATAGTTATCAAACTTGTGTAAACTGCAGGATGTAGGTTGTGTATTTGGTAACACAGACTGTACTTATTTGTCAGATTTGTGGATCATACAGAAGAAGCACATGCATTTCTTCCCTGATTCAGAATAGACACTTAAGAAAATGTTGAGTATATTAGTGTTTTTCTGTATTATACCATGTACTCTTTTGGTGCCTTTATATTGAATTGGGATTCCTCTTTTTTACTTTCCATGTCATCTTAACTCATTTTTATTCCACTCATGGTTGTATCTTGAAGTTTAATATCTTTTATAGGTGTGAATCCTGGTATTTTACATGAATTATGTTTTTAATTATCCTGACTTAATATTAAAGCAAAAAGTTGGTTTATTTTGCTTCAGAATCTGAATGTCTTATTCAAGCTGTCTGTCCACACCACCATGTGCAAAAATTAAAAAAAAAAGAAAGAACAGAAAAGCCTACCTCGTGAATGCTATTCATCAACATCATAACTTAACCTGTGAGGTGCATATACAAGAAGCCAGCCGGATACATATTTGACATGTACGCATGTATCTTTGAGCATTGCTAAATGAGCAAATTTTGTGGTGTCTGTCAGGTGCCAAAATGGTATGATAACATATCACAGCGGTTCCAAAAGTGTATGCATACTCCATGATGCTTTGATCCTTGCCCATAGTATGTTACATAGTGCAAGTAACTTACAAGTTGAGGTTACTGTTTAAGTTTAGGTGCCATTCTCATGGTATATCAAATTAGTTTGATATTTCCTATTAGAGTCATGTGCATTCGCACGTGCTCTAACTTGCACGTTTTTTTAGGAGCCTATTGCATGCAAAAAGCCTTACAGATCATCTAACTTGCTACTGATGATCTAGACTTATTGCAATTCGGTAGACATATGTGGCCCCATAATTTGCTTATTTCAATATCGCCTAATCTGACCAAAACTTCCTGGCCTGCTGCTTCATACCTGGTAGCTATGTAGCACGAGCACTTCTATCATAGAGCCGTATCATGTCCGAAGCGTGTCGGACACGTGTGATGTGTATTTTTAAGAATTTGCCACGTGTCCACGTGTCGTGTCCATTTCAACGTTGTCGTGTCCGTGCAACATAGCTTGGTAGGACCAACTTTTCAACTGCAGTCAGCAGTACATCATTTCCTGGAAATCACTACAGAATCGCTTATGTTTATAGACTTCCCTAGTAACTTGTTGGCATTATCAAATGTCAAATTTATGAGTTATCCGAATTGCTGTTAGGCCAGAGGAAGGTTTGTCAAACTCAGTGTTCTTCGAAAATGAAATTTTCTGTGGCTTTAATCTGGAATCTGTAGCTTCTCTATTTAAAACCAAATATCAATGCAGTTATTTAAAAACATTTCATCTACTTTATGCTATTGTGTGAATGCTTTTACATTATTGTGTTGTTGGTCCGATAACCTGTTTCATCTACCTTGTGTTTCCACATATTACAAAAAGAATAAAACAATATTATGTGCAAAAACCACTGTCTTACTTGACACACTATTATCAAGGGTTGAGGAGCAGATCCCGTCATTGCTTCCTATGCACACTCTATTTTGATTATCCTTGCCTGTCCATTACTTGCGCCTACCTGGTAGCTTACACTGGGGTTGATATGTATCATTTTCTCTTTCTTCCTTTGCCATAATATATGAAATTAATGTAGCGACTATGTTGTAATTGTCCTTGATGATTCACAAATGGCAGATTTGTTACTTACACAAGGAATGTGAGAGTTTATTACATCCCCCCTTCTGAATTTATTGGAATTGCTGGCAGAACTGGGTGCAGTACTCAGTTCATTAAATTCTTTCCTTCAGTTTGCCAAATATAAAAAATTCATTTTTAAAAATTTTCCAAATCTGCTGGAATCATTACACTTATGTTGTACCGAATTTAGACACAAGTGTTTCTAGTATCCTCCTCATTTTATCTGCTTTATAACTGTGATTTCAGCTATGGGACATAAACATGGACAGTGGTCCAGTTGCGACATTCCAGGTCCATGAATATTTAAGGCCGAAGGTAAATATTATTTCATGCTTTTGTGTTGGAGGATCCAACCTTCGTTGGAAACTTTCTTCTTATGATTTCTCATTTTCTACAGCTTTGTGATTTATATGAAAATGACTCAATTTTCGACAAGTTTGAATGTTGTTTGAGTGGAGATGGACTGCGCGTGGCAACTGGTTCATACAGGTATTTATTCTCTCTTTAGGGGGTTTATATCTTATTGTGGTCTAATGTTGGTATTAATTGTACCGTGTTTGTTTTATGTTCCACCAGCAATCTTTTTCGTGTATTTGGTTGTGTTGCTGGAAGCAATGAAGCAACAACTTTGGAAGCTAGTAAAAATCCGATGAGGTATAGTTATTGACAATGATGGTATTTTGGTTATCTTTGATTGAAATATAAAGAGTAAAAAACAGTAACCTACCCACATTCTAGAAATAAAATCTAATATATCTGTTTTTTCCCCCTTCAGAGAGAGAGAGAGAGAGAGAGAGAGAGAGAGAGAGAGAGAGAGAGAGAGAGAGAGAGAGAGAGAAACAGATAGAATATAGAGAAATCTGAAATACTGGACCACTTGCTATTATAGATCCACATGTTTATCATGGCCCACAAACCTGGAAAAAGAATGCAGACACAGAAAATTATCATGCGGGATTCTTTGGAATGATGAATCTCTCATCATAACATGTAATATGCTGCTATATACAACTGTTCCACCTGGAAGCTTTGAATTGGTAGGAAAGACATTTTGGAAGACATTTTGATGTTCACTTGTGGGAATTCAAAATGTGGTTGATCAGATTCAACATTGGGTTTTCAGATTAAGCATTCAAGTGGAGAATTTGCATGGGGTCAAATAGTATTTAGAACTCTCTCTCTCTCTCTCTCTCACACACACACACACGCACGCACGCACCCACGCATGCATGCACACTCACGAGCGAGAGTGCGTGTGCGTGAGAGAGAGAGAGAGAGAGAGAGAGAGAGAGAGAGAGAGAGAGAGCACCACCACAAAACCCTCCAAATAATAATAATAATAATAATAATAATAATAATAATAATAAAATTACAGCAAAAATGTGAAAAAAGATAAACACCATCAACAAACACGCACACGTGCAAAGAAAGGTTGTATTCTCACGCCCAACGTGCATAAAGGAAGCTCTAATGATATATATGCATGCCGTCCATCTTTTTTTGTGCATTCACCGATCCATATCATATGTTGAGTGTTGACCAGGGTCTCCTTCTAGGTTTGCTGAGTAGTTCGGGTTCGGGCCATAGGCAGATTTATACGCCTTGATGTCGGGGCAATATACTAGGAACTGAGACATGAACTGTTGGTTTTGTGGATATATCTTACAAGGCCACGACAGTTACGAGTGAATTCTTGTGAATAGAACATTGAGGAATATTACTGTACACACATTCTGCACCAGTGAATATGCACTTCCGTCATTGCTATGAAATTGCAAAGTCTAAGAAATATTTAGGTTCCATTGAAATATGATGGTTCACACTTTACTTCTAGGCAGTGGTTTATCATTTTGTTATGGCCAGTCTCCCCACCGATATCCTTTAAGATGGATACATTTTCAAGAAATGCATACCCAAAAAAGGCTGGCTTACTGTTTCTGTAGTAGAAAGATTATTTGGAAGATGGAACATATAGTTAACGTGCTTGCTACCAAAATATTGCCAAGTAAGAGATTTGACCAGTGCCATAATGATTTTTACCTGATTTCTTTGATGTTGTTATATAGGAGACAAGTTCAGACCCCTGTAAGGCCTGCAAGATCTCTGAGTAGTTTAACACGTGTTGTCCGAAGAGGTAAGTATTCAGCCACTAATTCAGCATCAGCAGCTTCTTCTTGGTTGGCCTTGTTGCTTTGCTTGATTCTATCACTTTTTTATCACTTGGATGTTGGTCTTCGGCAGGAGCTGAAAGCCCAGGAGTGGATGCAAATGGAAACTCTTATGACTTCTCAACCAAGTTGCTCCATTTGGCATGGCACCCGACAGAGAACTCAATTGCTTGTGCCGCTGCGAACAGTTTGTACATGTATTATGCGTAGAGATGGGCGGCTTTGGAAGATGTTTCGCATCACAAGATTCTTTTCACTTTTCTTTTTGGGGAGGTTGCTTTTGGTGAAAGCTGTTAGCTTTTCATGCAACCATCAAGAAACTGAAGGAGGGTGGCGTTAGATGGGTTTACGCGTGTTCCATATTGGGGCCGGAGCAGGTTGCCAGAATCCAAGAGGAAGTTAATTGTCTTTTGTTCCCGGGAGGGCAGCTGAGTTCTGATTCTTTTTTGGGAAAATATCCATGTCTTTCTTTCTTATTATGTCTCTCTTCTTTTAGGTCCTGATATGTGATTGTAGCTCTCCTACAAGCAAAACAAGAAGGGTTCAAGCGGCCTATGTCTAAAGATACGAACAAGGGGCTATTCTATCCTGCACGCGATATGGGCACGTGGGGCTTGTATTGCTAGGCTATGCATTTTGAGGCTTGTGAATGTTGTTGTCACTATTATTGTTCATTTCTTTTGTGCTAACCCTATTTCCTTATTCAAAGAGTTGCCAGCCTCGTGTTAGATCTTATGGAATAATGAATAGCTAAATTAATCAGATTCTGCTGCTGTCTGTATTATTGTCCATCATTATTAGTCATGTTTTCTAGAATAGATTATCGAACGTTTCAAGCTTCTCCAAGAAATGAAAAATCTGGCAAGATTTGTTGTATTCTATTTAGTAGCCTTCCATACTGATTTTCTGTTCTTGTTACCATCGCTTCCTGTTTCAGTGGTTGCACCTTGTGCTTCTCGTTTGTAGGTTTGCTTCATAATGAAACTACATGCGTCCAGGGTATGTTTTGTTGCCCGGAACTTGAGCAGCTGCAGCTTGTGTTGTAATGAAGCGAGGTAGTCTTCTGCTTGGTGAGTTATAGCTGTTTGTGTTACCTGCTAATGAAACAGCAAAGAGGATCACAGCGAAGCAAGTAGCCTGTTGTTTCTCCAAGAGTTGGATGTGTGTTTAGGGCTGAGCCTTTCCTCCTCTTTGTAGTGCCTAACCTAAGCAGCTTCATTGATGGAATAAAAAGGAGTCTTGGACACTTTTTTATTGGGGGTCAAGTCAACTTGGTGATTGATGAAGTATACCTGCTGCTACTTCGTCCTAGTTTCTGCCTGAAAAATGAAGATGGAAATTAATAGCCCACCTCCCTTGCTGCATTGCTTTCCACGCGGGACCTGTCACCAAATGGTCCAACATTGACTCTCTCAGTTTGCTGGAACCGAAATCTGTTTTGGAAATCCGAACACTATAAATTTGAATAACACGCCGACACAAACATCTGCAACTCCCTCCCTAATGTTAGTATGCTCATAGCTGTCAGAAAATCAAGCACCAGCATGCTCCCTCTCCTTGCCAACGAGTCCCAGCAACAACGACGACGTCCTGCGACTTCTGCAGTCCCGGAGGAAATCATAGCCCTCTTCGCGGCGGCTGAAATCGCTGGGCTCTTGGCTTGTTTGCACCAAAGCATCGAACTGGATGGTAGAGCCTGGCTTCGCTACTATTGCTTCCTCAGTGCCATTTCCTGCTCTTTGCAGTTGATCTCCCCGTATGGTTCTTATCCTGCGAGACTGAGCCGCTGTCTGGCGGCTGCGGCACTAGGCGTCGCGATTGCACCGATGACGAGGATAGGCTGGGCTCGTCTCTTCGGTCTCCCTGTTGTCATTGGTTAGTTGAACTATGCGGAGAATCAACAAGCGCACGGTTGCCTGATTTCTTGCCTGTATTGAGAATATGCTTGCAGAAAAATTAATGAGGACTTCTCTCTGTCGACTAGCTAAT
Source organism: Agave tequilana (assembly GCA_038442645.1). Taxonomy (NCBI): domain Eukaryota; kingdom Viridiplantae; phylum Streptophyta; class Magnoliopsida; order Asparagales; family Asparagaceae; genus Agave; species Agave tequilana. The sequence continues at coordinate 155,885 of JAVJIF010006316.1, forward strand.
AGCTACTGTATATTTGAACTTGTTATATATACACTTAATAGGATCATCATCACAATTTGCATGCTTGTGTTGTTGTGTCCCTTACACGTCCGGTTTATTTCTTGCACCCAAACGTTGAATCACTAAATTGAAACACTTGATTCTATTGTATATGATATTTGACTAATAATCTGAGATTGAGAGGAAAGGTCTTGCTAATGAGACGGAGAAAAACTTGATGAGACATGCTCTGTATGTCTCGTGCGCATTACTTCGATTAACTAATCTTAATATTAGAACAAGTGTTATTGTAACACAATGATAAAATCCTTTTACAGTGGATCCACTTGCATCAAGTTACGACTTATATTTCAAAATAAAATTAAATAAAAAAACAATCCAATATTAGAGAGAAATATGAGGAGATTTGATAAGAGATGCACATTTATTACAAGGTCGCAAGTCCCAGAAAGCATCTCCAAACATTATTCAGTTACTAATCTATTTCTCAGGAGTTGATGTTAAGCTTTGGCCTCAGTCGTATGATTGCTACATGCGCGTATCAGTTGAAATCAGTGTGACAGTTTGCTGATACACATTTAATCAACAGAATTTATGCAGTTATCAAACACCTCGATGATCAAACAAAAACTGAACTAGAAGCCGCATAAGTATTAATATATTGTGTCAGTCCTCAATCAGTGACAACCTACTAAGGTGCAAACTCTTGTGCTGCCTTCCTAGAATTTCGAATGAATCACAATGTTGTGTCCCTTACAAGAAACCACCTCTGATTCATGCTGCAGCAATTGTTTAGACCTAAAGCTCACTCTTGCCTTTTTTTGAAGTTTTGGTGCCTGTTTTTGTCCCTCTCCACCAACTACTAATCTTTTTCGATACCCTGTTTACATGTCCTTTAACAGCCGTTCCAGCATCTTTTACACCTTGTATTATCTTCTGCTTCATATCTTTCTTTGAAGATTCCTTCTCTCTTAAAATGTTCCCCTGAAACACAGAAGAAGAATTAAGATCGAATTCAGTAAGGAAAACTTCAGTAAAGTTTGAGAACCCATGTTTATTTTGTACCAGTTTGCCGGGGAAGTTGTCTTCATCATCACTATCATCATCGTCAGCATCTTCATTGCCCAAGTTGTTCATGTTGTTCATCAGTTCGTCTCTTGAATACATCTTCATGCTGGGTGCTCCGGGCATACCCTGACATTACCAGAGCTTAAGATATCCAATTGCACATACAAATAACTGAAGATGGATAAAACCAGGATATTCGAGTACCTCCATTGATCTCAAAATCTTTTCCATTTCTGCATCTTTAGCAGGCTTTGCAACAAAAGGTTCACCTGGGACTCTATTCTGCATAACACGAAAGGATCATCATTTCAGCAACTAACAAGAACAGCATTAACTGGACATTTCAAATTTCAGGTATTTCAATGCGTCCAACCCTCTAAATGGTTGATGACATTTTTCATGGAAACACAAAAGGTCAAATCCTCACTATGCAAATACTCTGTATTCTTTAGCATGAGTCTAATTTTAGGTCTTTCAAACTTACGCAGACAAGCTTTTGTTAATAAACAGTCTTTATGCATTATGTGAACAGACAAAGTTGTAAATTTTGGAATGTCCTTGCGGACTCTTCTGGATACCTAGACACGTGAAAACCATATGAAGTGTCCAATAACAACATACCGACTCCACAAATTACACTATTCTGGATACCTAGACACGTGAAAACCATATGAAGTGTCTAACAACAACATACCGACTCTACAAATTACAAAGAAAGATACATAGAAACCGCTACTTGGTGGAAAAACCAAAGTGTTGGCATTAGGAGAAGTTCCACTGCAAGGAGAAAACATCAAGGACTGAGGCCATGGGAGAAATACTAGAAGAGCAAGAAAAACAAACGAAAATGATTAGTTTTTTCTTCCAGAAGTAAAGAGATATCCCTGTACACATGAAGGTTTTGATATTGATCAAGTGTACTAGTTTAGTGAGGGAGATGTATGCATTGCAGCTGAAAAGAATGCAAGAAGTTAGGAATATGCACATGGTGTGAACCTGTGCATTCGGCCTTCTGAGGTGTAAAATAAAAAGTGCTGCTAAGCATGACTTAACAAAACAATACAAACAACTGCAGACATTAACATTTATGCATAGAGAAGTCTTCTCTTGATGATCCCAAAACAGGAAGAAATCAAATAATTAATTGCTTTCTGCACATGGACAGCTTAGCAAGTGACAATATGACGAACATAAGCTTAAAAGATCTAATTACTCTGGATTACTAGTGAAATAATATAATAAGAACTCAACCTATGGGCCTTGTCTAAGCCAGAAAAAGAGGTAGTTGAAGCGGCATGATTCTCCCACTCAAATGATACTGCTAATCTAATTAAGACGTCATAGGCCTGGTTGTGTTTAGTTCGAGCTATATCACTATTCACTCATTCAGATCCTAATTCTGGTCATGCTGCATTATTTTTCTACAAAAAAGCTTCGAGGGTGTAATGACTGTTCAACATAGGAAGGAAACCAGATGAAGCAGAGTGTGAGAAAGTTTAGTCCAGCCAAATTAAGGTAATGTCTGAATCTAGGCAACATGTCACATCTGGTGCTGAGTTTATAAAATCTTTCTTGTTATCAACCCTATAAGGGATGCATCTCAATTAACAGAACTTTTCTACATGGTATTTGTAGTTACTGTTCATATCAAACTTAAGAAGTAACAAGCCAAGGGAAAGGAATAAACAGTTTCAATTACAGCAGTGAATGAGCAACCTATTTCCTTAATCTCAGAAGTCCAATACCTTGGGGACAGGCGGTGTCTTAACAGAGCATGCTTCAGAAAGGTCTTTACACAGGAAATTCACCAATCTATTAACAGAAGGCTGGTGCTTATATACATATTCGGCAACATCTGTATCAGAATATCCCATGATCTGCAAACAAAAATAGGTGACATGATATATACAAGCTGAAGAAGTTTTGATTTTCTAACTGATTATAAGCATTACAGTGAAACTACCATCAGGTATTAATTTGTACAATAATATTTCATATGTCCACAAATTGATTTGTTGTTGAAAGTAAGCAGTATCATTTATGATATTTGGGCAGGTAATACGACTTGTAACATTTTCAGTTTAGTAGGCTTTGTTTGAAAAGAGCTGCAACCACACGGCAGGCATGCACTTGCAGAAAATAGTTTCTGATCATAAAATTGTTTACAGCTAAATTACTCTCATGCACCAAAAGTGGTCATCTCACCCTTCATGCACAACAACACATAACATAGCCAGATACACGGAATTCCAACAGGAATATCACTGAGTCTCGGCACTTTTTATGGTAATACCTGAGCTAAAGTACAGACCTAACAATAGGCATAAAAAGTTAAAGAGACCTAACAACTTTTGACCAGAAATCAAATCCCAAGACGGGTACATCTTTTTGATGGCACCGTCAGTACCAGTCACCAGTTTTGCAGCCCAAAACAAGGCATATATGCATGCTAATCTCACATGCCTTGATTGAAATACAAGATTATTCCATCATGAAGTTTTTATTTTTGTAACTATATATTAGTGTCTGTAACTTAATGTTACTCTAAGCATAAAAGCAACAGAAGAAACTTTAGAAGAATCTGGATTTCAATGAGAATAAGGGTTTAACTAATATATTAATCTTAAAACGAATACAAGAGCCAAATTGCTATTACATTGGAGAGTGAATGGTAATTTTCAGATAAACTAGGATCAACAGAAAAAGAACAGATTGGAAGCATTTCCAAATGTCACTTTTGAAAGATTAGCATATTAACATATGTGCAAAAACTAGTGAAAGCCGAAAAGATGCAAGCCTTCAAAACACGGATAATGAGCTATAAGCTTGGCTGCTGGCATTTTGTTGGTGTTCACCTATTCTTTGGCTAACGTTATTGTACTTACAACAACTTTACACTATGAAAAGAAGTGGTTAAATAGGTTTCCATTGGAAGGTCAGTCATCCTTATCAACAGAGGCAATCACACCTTTAGAAAGTTTGTTAAGGAGTTCTACTTTACTTTTATGCATTTCAATTATTCATTAGTTGGCTTGTATTTGTCCTTCTTTCCTGGTGGACAGTTCAGCTGGAATAAGACTTAGTTTAAAAAAAAAAAAAAATCAGGTTAAGGGGATTTAATCCGTTGCCTTTAGTTAATGCCACTGCATCTTGGCTTCCAATCATTTCTAAACACAACTTCTGTCAGTCCCATGTTTTTGCAAAAGCGGATCTCTTATTCTACAGATAAGTCATGTGAGGTCCACTCTATGACATGTTTGAATCTTGATTCCCTTAATGAAACCCATTGTTGAAGTTTTTTTGTAAAGGAAAAAAATGACAATAACTTGCTGTTTCTTAGCTTGAGAGCTTAACTGATTGAGTTCAAGGGAGATTGCAAGTTGATCTCATCTCCCCTTTGAATTTCTCTGGGAATCAAATGATGGGCTAAGCATTAATACCTGTGAAGTTCAGTTATCAACATCAGTCTTTAGATTCCACAAATTACATTTGGTCCTTCTAAGTCTGTCCTGATAAAACCTGTTTGATAAATTCAATTCTATCAGCAAAGATGTCCATAAACTTGGATTTTTCTTTGCTAGCTGATATTGATAATTTGCTTTGCTAGTTTTATTACAATATTTATTACTCAGTTTATCTTGGGATGATTAAACTTCGATTGGACCTACATAGTTGACTTTTTAAACAAGTTTCTTGAATTGAGGTAGCTGATTTAGATTTTAAAATATGTTTTGCAATTGATGTTGACTGCTGGACTAAATAATAGTCATGTTTTCTTCAGATTTTATTGCAAATTTTTATTATGGCATTGGAACTTCCATATGTTAGAGTAGGTGTGTCAGCAACAGAACAAAATTGCACACAAGCACAATATATTTGTCCATGGAAATACGAAACAATGCAGATTTTGGCTTGCAGAAGGAAGAAATTAAAGACTGAAATGAAGGACTGTGGAGGCGCCATATTTTCTTTAAACAATGCAAAGGAACCATTGATCATTATTAACTGAAACATTCTTCATCGATTGTAGTGTGGCTGTGAGCCCTCACATATGCATTGTAAAATAGCAAGCTCGAGCTTGAGCCTGAAAGGGAAAACTGAAATTTCACTCGATATCATCTTGAAATTAATCCACACCCTTAAACAAAAACTACTGAAACCCTAAGGAAGCTTAAAGTGTACTTAAGCTTGCTAAAAACTCAAAATCTTGATCCCACTAATATGTTGACTATTACTGAATAAGCTTCAAATAAAATCCCCAAATTCTGCGCAGGACCATTACATCCAAGAGGGAATTCCCTCACCAGGCACCAAATAGAGTCATCACCGTCATCCAAGGATTTTCCAACCGATAAGGGATCAGCTCTGGAGCGAAACTCTGAAGTTCAGATGGCTACTTGAACCATCTTATATGCCAATGCCCAAATCATTGCGAGGGAAAATTAGAGGCTATGTAGAGGTTCTCTAGCAAGTGCGAAGGGCCAGCTTGCAGTTTAGGAAAACTAGCTTACCTGTCATGAAGTTTAAACACATGCAACCAAGATATACAGCGTGTGCACACTAGCAAGCACGACTGCACACCCACTTCCACCCCCATTCCCACCCATCTAGAACCGTTTGTGATAATTGGAAAATGATGGGAATTAACGCTACACCAAGTAGCTTCAATGAGGCCACATTATATTTGCTAGGTCAGTGTATTCCATCATGCACATCTGCACTAATCACTAATACCTGAAGTATTCTCCGAGTCCCTAAAGACGTCGATAGACTGAATACCGATTAACATCCAAATAAATGTCAATTATAAGGCATCTTAATGTTTACTACACCATCAGCATGTATGTAAATTGTGAAACGATAAAAATTAGGAAAAGAAAGTTGATATGTGAATATAGACTTTTGTGCCATTGATATCACACAAAGTCTAAAATATGTGTGTCGTTATATGTATATAGTCAGGTAAAAACATGTTTCTTCTCATAAAACTAAAAGAATCACCAAGTGCAACTGAAACATAAACACATCATAAAAGTTCTAACCTCCTGACAAGCACGTTCAATGGTCTTACATTCTGTGTTGCATATCCCTTCAGTACCTTGGTCAATGAGCTGCGCGGCAAAAAATAGTTATTATGTAAGAATCCAATTCAAACATCTTAAGACAAAAGGAGAGGGCAACCAACAGGAAACACATATATAAGTTGCTGAAACAAGGTCTGTCAGTGTATAAAGAGAATTTATGCTCTTGAATCACATCAATTTATGCTTTCATTTCTTCTTAAACTGATACAACAGTTTGACAGAACCCAGGCACAGCTAGAAATATTCATTCATGAACAGTTACAGGATTTACTCCCATGAAGTGTTAGGTTTTCCTTTATTAAAGACCAAAAATATAACTATAATATATTAAAACATATGTTAGATTGGCTCTCTGTCAGTTTGGTCCTCATTGGAAATATTACAGTTAACATGGACACAACACATAATACAGGCCTAGAATAACATAACTGTTGGCTATATTTAAGTTTTCATGTTCATTTTTTCTCCCTTTCTCTCATATTTCTAATTCTTTAACTCTATCCTTTCACCTTTTTCTTGACAACAGCCAATTGTTAAATTATTATAATTTTCTACCCTAATACTACTACTGTGCATATAATCACCATGCCGCCACTATCCACAAACACAACTGAGAAAATTATTTAACATTACAACATTCTCATTAAGTAATGATAGTAATACCCAATAGCTTATTTTATTATTCACAGACATTTTCAAAAGTATAAAAGATTAAAGAAATTTGAAAAAGGACTGTTGTGGCAGACTAAAAAATCTATAAAATTTAAATATATTATATGTACTTAAATACCTGTAACAAAAAGAACTTAATAACTAGCTCAAGAGAATAGTAGGGAATATATATAGAAGCCAAACTAAATCACAAACATGAAGGTTTCAACCTAATAAATTACATGTTAATATGTTATGAGGTCTCAACAAGTTTCTTGAGGCTACATCTGCAGATGATCAATTATTAAATAAAAACTTCCCACATTTGTTGGGAGCAAGTATGAGCCCTTACAAAACACATGTCGCCTGTGACCGATACATGCATCCCTAGGTTCAAGCCATGTCACCTTGCATCTCACACAACATGTGTCCCCCACATGTCGATAACTCATTAGGGTTTGAATTGAATAAAAGTGAAATATAAATTTTGGAGAGATGAAACATACAAAATAGATAACAAAAGGAGTAAGGGAAAAAAAAGTAAAGCTAAGAAAAGATGGAAAGGAAAGGAAAGGAACTAACTCTTGTCCTTGCTCAACGTATAATCGTAGGCTGACCTAATTAGTACTCAATAAAACTTATCAGTCAGTTTCTTCCCTGATTCTATTTATTAAGACCTGCTACCATAGGCATATAGAGTGATTTTTTGAAAAGGAGAGAGGTGCATAACTCTTTTGATATGATCTAAAAGATGTCCAGCCCTGGTAGTCCTTTGTTTCTTGAAGTATTGTTATAAATATATGATAAATTCACAAAGAGAATGTTAAATAATTAAGTTTACCAATACAAAATAATTATTAATTATTCATGCCACATTCCATTGCACATATCCACTCGTATAGACCCCGTTCCACATAGACGTGTTCCTGAAACAAAATTTTGATAAATTCCTACTTCTGGCATTTTACCCATTCACCAGGGGACACCGTCATTCATGTCGTGCAAATCATAACTTGCAATAAAGAACAATTAATACCAAATAGCAGGAACACACTTTTCTGCTCACCTTTCAGCAGAAGCTCCCTCCTAATCAAATATACATGGTTTTGGTTATACTATTCAATTCCATGCAAAAATGATTTTGTGAGAGTAAAATCCTCCATAAATAGTCAATAAGTGAAAATGGGGTGGAGAAGGGTGTTGCAACTTGAATGAAACAACTTGAAATATTTCATCTGGTTCTTCTAGGAGTAGTCATAACATTAGGAGAATGATTGCGCGTTTAGGGCCTGGAATGCAAAAGTTTTGAAACAAAAAACTATTATATGTTATTCTTCCAAACACAATCCCTCTCAGTAGGAAAAGGAGTGCTTTTAAGTGCAGGATGGAAATTATTAGCCCTACTTCCATGCAATGTGACATTAAGCTAGAAAATAATTGTAGAAGAAAGCATTAGTCCAGCTTACATATATTTCAATAACATCCCCAGAAGATATTAAATTGCTATCTTATTGAAAAAGTTTTGTTATCTAACATTGGAACAAAGAATACATGAAAGTGATTTAGATAGAAAAATCATAGAAATACCTAGTTGCTCAAACTTAAGAAGCTCGGAAGAAATTGAAGCAAAAAAGGCAAGTGTGGGAATGAGTTCATGGTGAGAATCGACACACAACAGATAAGCACCAAACAGAAAAACAAAACAAAAAAAAAGCCATTATCTTCCTTTCCACTTGTTAACTCTAATTACACAAGATACAATAATAAGACAACTGACTTAAATGCCTTGATCATTACGATCCCATGAGATATAGGTCCAACCTCCCATCCACTATCCCACCAAAATAATCCAATCACTTTTGCGTCTATGTAAAGACTACAGAAAAGAGTGTAGCACAATGCTTAGCACAGTTTGACCAATGCATGTCCTTCCAAAACCTAATTGCAGTGCATAACCCGCCTTGAACCTTTTTTTTATCATTTTTTTTATTCCACCCCGGACCTTCTAATTTCCCTGATATGTTCACCAAAAGCTTGGATAATACCAATACATTAATTATTTCTAACAGTAGTTCCCATAATTGAATCTCTAGGCAACCTTTATGTTCATGTCATCCACACTCGGACCTCCATTTATACCACTCCTTTTATTTTATGCACAACTTCTAGCTAAACCAACTCCTGTTGTTATTCAGTGCTAAACAATATAAGACTTCAATTAATATTTTACCACATGCATATCCAATCCATCTCACAGACTCACACCAAGCCTTTTCACAGATGTGCAACAAATAGCTAATCAGTTTTATAACCCATTACTTGAGATGCCGTATGAACACATCAACAAAATTCATTAATATTGAGTTCATGCTCTGATGATCCATCTACACACACCAAGGGAACACAAGTTGTGTAAATTTTCCAAATTCTTTGCACAGAGCGATCCTGTTTGTTCAATATTAACTAGTAAAGGGAGAGCCACAACATTAATGAAATGGTCCACCATTGTCATATCAGCTTCAGTCCCCCTAGGTGCGGCTATTTACAGGATATTTAAGTTTAATTTATGATATTAAATGAATATAATTTAAAGGAATTAGGTGAATTTGGAACTAGTGTGCCATCAACTTAAAATTGTTCAATATTCTTCAAAAAAAAAAAAAAAAAAAAAAAACCTCAGGAACCACAATCAACTCATAATTTAAACAATCAGCATTCATATATAAAAAATCCATACTAACTACATGTCACATTCCCACCGCGATCTAAAAACAATACAATTATCTAGAAGAATCAATGATAATAATAAATGTACCAAAAATGTTGAATTACCTCCAATTTATCCCCAGTCTCGACTATATCAATCTGCAAGATCCAATCCGCCTCTTCCTTCTTCAAATTGCAAACATTCTCCGCGATCTCAATGATCTGGTACTCCGAAACCTAATCCAAATACATCATCCAGAATCAATTTATAACACAACCAAAATAGGCAAATCAAAAGAAATCGAATTAAAAAAAAGGAAAAGGAGAAAAGTGACCTTTTTTGGTGAGACCTCAGACTCCTTCTTCTTGACTTGGTTGTGGATCTGCTCTGCGATCTTCTCGCATACCTGGCACCTTATGAAGGGGATGTCTTCTCTTCGAGCAGCGGCCGCTGGTTTCTTGGCTGCAGCGAGAGAGATCTCGACGAATGAGAAGAGAAGAAGGATTATTAGAACAGCGAGCTTCGCCATTTCGGTGCTCTTCTCCTCTACTGGGAGCTAAATCTCGAGACTTAAGAGAGGGACTCTGGATCTGGAGTCTAGACTGGACTCGAGTCGGGATCTGCATCGAAATGTCGAATTCAGGCATGAAAATATGAGGTCCATTAACACGTGGCGCAGTGTGATTGGTTCTTGACGAAATCGGGCGGGGAACTTGTGGGGTCATTTTCGGGAAATCGATGGTTTCGCGCCTGAAATCGTCCACGTGGTCGCTAGTTCTCATTGGCCCGGCTGGGCAAAGGTGGACCCCAGTGGAAGTAGTGGCAGTGGAACCGGGTTGGATCTTGAGTCGGGTCGGATCCTAAATGATCCATTTGTAGATCCGTATCGGGTCAAACTCCGACGTGCGATCATCCAGCTTCGTGTTCTTCAAAAGTTCAAAAACTCAAGTCTCAGACTGAGCGCTTCCCTCTCTCGTCCCTCTTTCGACAAGCCCCCCAAAACCGAAATTGTTGTCCAAGAGTGGCGGCAAGCGGCGAAGTTCGAGGTGGCGAGAGCCGTCCGATTTAAATCCTGCTGGTTAATATGCGAATCTAAATCAAAGTTGGGATTTTGTTTTAAGATCTTACTGGTTTTAGTTGAAATGATCAAAGATTCGATTTGTTTTAAGATGTTCCTTCAAATTATTCTGTTTTTGTGCTGATCCTTATTTTTGCCTTCAAAATGCTTAAAGGTTTAATCCCGACACCTCACGGCAACGACCGGTCCAATTTGTGGCGCGCGGCAAGCGATCACCGTCTACTCTCTGATCATTGTGATCGAGGTAATTTCGAAATATTTTTGGTAGCTAAAGATTTGATTAGGTTTCCTTTGAATTTTGATCAATTTCAGTTTCTTGCTTAAAAAGAGAGATTTTTTTAATTGTCAATTAGATCTTTTAGTATCTGAAAAAATTAGACTGATTATTGGTTAGAAATTGTTCTTCTATCGAAAATTCAGTTTCAGGTTCGTATATGAAACTGTTCGAACCCTATCGAAAATTGCAGGTTTTTAGAAAACTACAAATTTGCCTGAACCCGAAAGTGTAGATTTTGATTTTCTTCGGCAACTTATCCAAACCTCTGGACTGAAACTCAAAATATAAGTGCACATACACATATATCATGTTCTATTCAAGAATAATACATGTAGTATGTGACGAGCGTGCGCGCGCGCGCACACACACACGTGTGTGTGTGTGTTTAGCAGGGGTATAATTCCACATAACACATCATCGGTAAACCATCTTATAAAAAAATGGCTAAGATATGACGTTTTAAATTCTATCATGTATACATGTATGCGCAGTAAATCATAGACCACTTCTGTCGAGAAAAAAAGGTAAATCATAGACTACATTCACAGAACCAGATCAATCCATCTGAATATGAAAAATCCAAACCCATTTGTAATCCGACAACTGGGTTTTACTACTCTCAAATCTCTGCTTGAAAATTTGTGTCAGGGTGCAAAATTATGTTCTGAAAACTCCCCCGTCCTGACTCCTGGACACCCCTAGCCACCAACTATTCGAGTTCCTTTTAACTAATTGGGGCTACAACGGTGAAGGGGAGAAGCTCTTGATCTTGGTTCAGTGATATGAAACAAATAATTAAGTCAGGTTTGGAATCAGGTAATAGGGTCCATTTATCACTACTATTGAGTATTGACCCATGCCTGACCCGTTTTGACTTCTGTCCTATGATATGGGCACAAACCCCAACCAATTATATAGCCAGGAAGCATTTTGCTAATGTCCACCCTCCACCCATAAAACTCATCTGGTGAATCTAATCATGCCTATTTTATCCCATAAGGTCCTTATCCCATGAGACCCATAACTGAATCTGAACACCCCACTTGCACTAGTCTATATATTCTGTACTTTCCCCTGATTTAAACCAATGCTGATCTCTCTGAATCTCCAAAAGTGGATAAAGTAACCCAATGGTGCACCTGTAATTTGAAAAAATAAGCACATATCTCTAAAGGGAAATGTGGCATACACATTGTATTTTAGTTTCTCAATGTACAACCCTCAGAAAATTCAATTAATATATGACCACATTACTATAGTGAGGACTTCAGCTTCTTAGTTGATATAATAGAAACTTGTGCATATAAGCAACTTCACAGTAATAGAATTATAAAATTATAATATAGAAACTGACAACTGTGGGCTCTGATGTCTGGGACAATGTAACATTAGATTCTGACAGCAAAAATGATAATTAGATGAATAACATTGTGGCGGAATGTTCATAAATGAGATTTTTCGGTACTTTCTCTGGAATCTAGGGTGCCCGCTGGAATGGACTGAAACATTTCCTTCGGTACTCTCTCTGGAATCTAGGGTGCCCGCTGGAATGGACTGAAACATTTCCTTTTAATTTTTCGAAAGGGGGTGACCCGAGGTGTGGAAAGTCCAAAAGATTATCTTGCCCATGATTTCTAGTGGGTATCAGAATAGTGTGGACTCCTTTCTTCCTAGGGTAAAAGATTGTTTGTTAGCGCTGTTGCTGTTCCACGTGTTCCTTTCTCTAAAAAATTGATCCAAGTGGTGATTATCAACATCATATCTTGTTAACATATTTGTTAATAGCAGCAGACATTAGTTTCCTCCTCCTTCACAATTCTCTCCTAATTTCTTCTTCAACACTTTAACCTGTAATCTGATACATTTCTGTAGCAATGGCCACGGCGGAGAAAGATGAGATCAGATGGAAGCCACTGAAGAGGAAATTGAGGCTTATTGTCCATCTCTGTTCTTCCATCGTCTCTCACAGCCTTCTCGTTCGGTATACTACTATCTTCTAAGTTCTCTCCTTTTCTTTTTGATGTATGCCAACTATTACTACTACCACTAATAGATTGTTTGCTTTTCTTCGACATACTTTGGTTTTGGATTGATCTTGGATCAGTGTGATATGCTGCATCACGAGACTAATTGCACTTCTCCTCCTCCCGGTTTTTGCCAAGAACACATACATTTCCGAAAATGCCCTTCTACCAGGTTACCCTTTCCCATTCTCATTCTTATAACATTAGCTGAGAAATTTCACATATATGCAATTAGGGGTTTTAAGCTCTAGATACTTGGAGAGTTTGCTTATTACTTTTCGACAGTTTACTTGATCCACGTCATAACATCACATATGCCTTTAGCTGGACTCAGCACGTTTTCTTCTTTTAACAGGTCTGCAAACCCAATGTTCTCTGCTCGAGATGTACATGAAGTTTGTTAGAGATATACTTGACATGTCAATTACAGAGGAAGGAAGAAAAATGTAGGTCTATTTAAGTTTTGTTACTTTTCATTCTAAACTTGTTCCCCTTTATTCTGAACCGATCTTATTTTGTTACCAACCATAGTTTTATAAAATAATGATCACATGAGATTATGAGCCTATGCTTGCAGTTTTTCTATCGTAACTCTGTCATACCTTTATGATTTTTCTTTTTTTGGTTTCCATTAGTCAACATTTGGGAAAACATAAACCATAAAGTCGCATAATTCTGAAAGTCACAGCGAAAGCATGGGTTCTATATAAAATCACAAATCTAAATTTCTGTTATAGGTCCTCTTTCACTTTATCTCTTCAGAGTCTTGGCAATGGTATGTTTGAGTGGGTATGGTTTCTGCAGGTGGGCCACCATTCAGACTGTGGCTACTATCTTGCCAAGATCTTAAGAAACTTGAATTGTCCCTCTCAACACTCATTACAGAATCCTATCTGAGCATGCTAGAGTATTCATTAGTATTTTTAATACAACAGACTATTACTGTAATACCAGAGATAACATTTTTAAATCGCTTAGCTCATCTTGACAAGTTCAGGTTCTCATAGATTGACTCCTAGTTTTAAAAAATTATAAGAGCGCTGTTTGGATTTGCACTTACGTACTTTTAACTGTGGTTGACATCTAAACTCTAAAACACTGAACAAAGTCCTGTTTGGCTTTCATTTTGTAGTTTATAAACTGTAGTCATCTAACCTCAAGAGTTAGGCTAATTGCACTTTACAAAATCTAGCAAGCTTGGATTTTTCTAATCTCCAAATCGACACAAGGAAAAGAGAAGCATGCTTCTTCTCTTTTTGTATCTAAACAGACAGTAAACTTAATGAAACTACAATCTAGAAAACATCAAAGCCAATCAGGAAGCATTGACACTTGCCATTAATTGCTTATTCTTGATGGATTATGATTTGCCTTGATATGTATTTTTTAGTTGTAATATTTTCGAAATGTCCAAAGTGGAGTTTATTAAGTGCCACAGTCACAGATATTTCAGTTGATATATATGCCGTTTTATATATGGCATATGCCATGGTTATTTACCAATGTAGGCTATTGCTATGTAAATTATCAACTATTAAATTGCCATTGTAATATTAATATCCGCTTGAATGATTGCACATATCTATATCATGGAGAAAATATGTTTGAACTAAATCTGATATCTATCAAGCCATCCGTATGGCAAATGTAGTCATTACAATTAAATAGCTTGAGTCCGCTTACCATATAATGGACCTTAAATTCAGGAAGATCATCACAAATTACCAACTTATAGGATTCTGTCTTTGTTCAATAAAATGATGCAAAATGGTTATAGGGTCTACTAAAGTATGTAACCATATCCAGGAGAATATAAGATATGCTTATTTATCTAGCTGCGTTTGTTACATTTGAAAGAACGTAAAGATTTGGATGATCTATCTTGTACTTTATCATTATACCATACATAGCTGGTTGTGGTGGTTAGCAAATAACTAGTGGAGGTCTTTTTTAGTCTCTCTGGCTCAAGCTGACATGCTGATGGGAAACCGAATAAGATGGTTTAAATATGTTGCGTAATGTTTTTAAGATGCTCCGGTGAGATGAGTGCTTGAATTTGCTGGATGTTCAGGACAGAGTGGGTGCACATGGATGAAAGTGGCCATGATTCTGAAATAGCAACACCAGATTGCATTGAAATGATATGCAAAGAAGAATTATTGAGGGCTGAGGCAAAAGTTAGATAAGGCTTGATAGTTATGGTCATGGTAGAAGATATTGTTTGTGAAGGATACAAAATCTTAAAATTATGAGATAATCCTCTAATGCCTACTGCCTTTGTGGCAAAATGGACACCATAGCAACTCAACTAAAGTTGCATATAAAGACCTGAAGTCGCATTGACTTCAAGCAACCAAGCCGGAATTATTATCAATCTTCAATTAGTGTCTTAAGGTAATAATTTCATAGACAATATAACTGACCTGCAGTTTTGTGTGTTAATTTTCACTTATTATGGAACTAGAAAAATCTTGCTGATGGCATCAGTGCATAAATATAGAAAAAAGACTGTAAAGACGAAAATAGAGGAGAAATCGAGAAGAACAATGATGAGGAAGCTACAAAAATACATTCAATAACTGATCAATTTGTCTAGAGGACTTGCTTTTTTCATCGGTGATACAATGAGCAGAAGATATATATTTATAGGATTGTTTGTGTTGTTTCACAACACATCATTATGAGTCCAATTGCTGGTATTTGGCCAACTCCTTTCTACAGCGGAGGAAGTTGCTAAACTTCATTTAGGGGCTGTTTGTTTGGGGCGGAAGTGGGGAAGTGGGAAAACTCATTCCCCACTTCCGATGTTTGTTTGAAACCGGAAATGGAAAATAAAAAAAAATCTTTTTTCTTTTTCCCTTTTCTCTTTTACACCTCCATTTTACACAACTATTTTTTCACTTTTAGGATGCTACAGTTAATTTTGTGATCATGTAAATCTCATTTGTAATAAGTTGTATCTCAAACAGTTAATTTTGTGGTTATGTAAATCCCACTTACAGTCTAATTAAAGTCCAAAAAACTTTCATAATTAATATTTATTTTAATATTATTTTGCTGTCAACTTTGTGGTCAACTTTTTATCTTTCACTTTCACATTACTAACCAAATGCCGAAAAATATAATATACTTTTTACTTATACTTCCACATTACAACCAAACACCGGAAAATGGAAATGCACAAATCCCAATTTTCTATCTTTTCCTCCCTTTTCCTCCCCATTTCTCACTTCCACCTTTTTCCTCCTACTTCCAACAAACCAAACAAGCCCTTAGTAGGTTAGTAACGTCTTCAGAGTTAGATGCACCATTTATGCACTGTAACTTCAAAAATACCGAAATTGGTTGAGTTTATTGGGGTATTTAGAAGGCAGTTAGACTCTTTCTCCGTCTACCCAGAAGGGGCTTAAATGTTGAGTCCCTCTTCAATCTAGAATATTTGTATCAAAGCATCCAATTTTGGTTTAGCCCTAAGCAAGTTATGCTTCCATGCTTTTGTGTGATAATCTATGTAACATGCGTATTTCTACTATGAAGCCGTACACATGTCGCACACTCCGACACCCGTATCAAACACCAACACTTTCTTGGACACTTCTCGAACTTATCCTCATCATATACACAATTTTTTAATTTATAACACTTGTTGGACACTTTATGAATACATGTTCTGCATTTTTCTGACACTTCATTGTTCACATTACAAATTTGAGATATTTATTTACTTTTACTTATTTGTCAAAGATTATACTTTAGTGAAATAAAAATAGACATCAAAATATAACTTAATAAAACTATGATAAATTTAAATATATTTCAATATAAGTAGTTAGACACATTGAACAATGTGTATGAACTTTTGTATGCAAAAATATAATCATGAATTTATATTCATACATTAATATTATTTATATACATATTTTAGTGTCATGTCCAGAGTGGAGCCACAACTTTGAGACAAGTAGGGCACAACAATTTGATTAATAGTTTTTGTCCTATAATAATATTTCTATGCCACAAAATATTAAACTAATTAGAGTGTTCAATAGATAAAAAAAAAAAAGAAAATTGGATCCTTTTATTAAAAAAACTTTACCGGTCATTTCCACACAAATCATATTAAGTTAAAAAGAACGTTTTTTTTTTTTTTGGAAAAGAACAATCTATATAATTAATTACAACAGTAAATTCAGCACCAAATATTATCTTAAAAAAACAAAAAGTTTTTACCAAATGTCATCAAAACCATAAAAATAAGAGTTCTCAATTCTAAAACTTGCTTAATAAACTATGAAAAGAAAATGTGCTCATGGTATATATCACATTCTTTATCTGACAAATAATTGAAGAAAAAATAGCATAAATTTAAAAAAAAAGATAAAACAACGGAAAATAATTACTTATTTTGCGTGTTATGATGAAGTTTGTTTCATCCCCCCCCCACCCCCCCCCCCCCCAAAAAAAAAAAAAAAAAAAAAAAAAAAAAAAAAAAAAAAAAAAAAAAAAAAAACCAAACATCTATTTAGCCAAAGCTTTATCATTCTTCGAACCATAATTGAGTTTGTAAATCAGAAGAGAGACTTAGTAACATACAAGTGAAGAGGTAGATTCTTCTTTTTTTTGGTTGATCCGGGTAGACTTTTTCCATTTTTCTATTTAACTTCTTATACAGTTTGTCAACTGGGAGATGAGCCTAATAAAGTTGTAATGGAAAAAGTCAAATTTCAATTGCTATTATTAGTAAGACTTGACATAGCCACAAAAACCAAGATTAAAGAGAGATTTGGAATTACAAATGGCAGGACTCATAGCCACTAATAAGATGGTTGTCATTTACTAGGTGCTAAGGGTAAGCACTTATTCAAAATTTTAACACAGATTTTATTGAAAAAAGTGCTTATGTGCTACGAGAAGGAGATTGGGCACACTCAAAGATGTCAGGGGGGCACATCAAGAGGAAGAATGGTAGAATGGTGAAGTCACAAACTTTGAAAGGTAAACTATAGATTTTCTCTCAACTCAGGTAGAGCACGTGCCCTACCTGAGCACCATGTGGCTCTGTCACTGATCATGTCTCCATGTCCCCGTGTGCAACCTTTTAAGAAATTGCCGTGTCCCCGTGCCCCCGTGTCCGTGTCATACCCATTTTCTTGCTTCTTAGGTGATAATGGTTGCTGTCTTGCAATCATAATTCAGCAGTAACCTAAATCGAGTGGGATTTAGGTTATGGCACATCATTAACGAGCGCAGATGGACTCTGTCCTGGTACCCGCTCATCACTTGGTTCTTCTGCAGCAGTGCTACAAATGAAGCTGCTCACTCCTTGGCAGCAACTGCTCTTTCTTGAACTTTATGGTTCTTGGCTTTGTAATTACTCATCACTCTTTCAGAGGGTGTTGAATTTGGATGTAACTAATTACTCCTCTAAATGAAGGAATCAGTAAGGCCTTTTCCTTTTAAAAAAATGGAGTGGGATTTGGGAAGCAACTAGTCTGTTTCTCCCTGTACCCAGAAGGGGCTTAATGTTGATGTATAACTGCAATCAGGAATACTTGTATCAAGGCATCCAGTGTTGGTTTAGAGCAAAGCTAGTTATGCATCCATGCTTTTGTGTGATAATGGCTGTTGCCTTAGCAACATAATCAAGTGGCAACCTATTTACCTTCAAATCTTCATCCAACAACCTCTGCCTCACTGAAAAACTTTTAAGTGTATAAGCTTTGTGCTCATGTTTATTAGGTTTTAAGATATTATGATTATTTTAATTATGCTCAACCAAACATGAATTTTTTGGATAAACTTCTACATTGAATTGTAATTTTTTGTCTCCTTTATCTTTAATCTGTGTATAAATATTACAGAGAAATTCAAAGATTGATAGAATGACGTGTGGTGGATGTGGGGGCAGAAGCTTATAATCATAAGTTCAATGCTGATAGTGCCTAGCTCCATCCTCTGCATTTCTTTTCTTGCACCCCCTAGTGCTTCTATTTGTTAGGATTGTGACTCGAATACGTCGTGAAGGTAGACGAAGCTTCAGAGGTCAAAGAACAGACGAGCACGAAGAGTAGCAGTAGACTAGTCAACTACTAACATTTTAATAGTCGACTAATGGCACAAATGGAAAGTGGGACAATTGACTTACAACATCGATTAGTCAACTAATACATTATTAGTCGACTAATCTGGCACATAAGTCGACTAATAAGACGTTGCTGACAGTTTTATGGATCTATTTCAGTTTGAGTTGAACTTGAGTTTTCTTCTTTTCTAAGGCGGTGTTGTTCGTATTACTGGAGTTTGTGTTGAATTAGGATGGTTCTAGGGTTTATAATTAACCCCTTGTGGCGTCCTTTAATGCATTCTAAGCATGAATAAAGGAAAAGTCAGAGATTCATGAGAGAAGTTTTAATCATAAGAGTTCGCTGTTCTAGGTGGTCATCAAAGGGCTTGTAATCTTCTTCTTAGCGAAAGGTGTGAATGTTTCTCATTGTACTCCTCCAAAATTTTAATTAAGTTTCTTCCCCTTTCTCCCGTGGTTGTATACACGATCTGTTTGATCGGTGGATCCGCGTTAAATTGTGTGTTGGCTTTATCTGCTTCAAAATATCTTATCTCCTCTTTTTCTTTACGTTGCACGGCGATTTGGCTTTTTTCTTTTTCAGCTACATCGATTTTAATAATTGGCATCAGAGCATATCAGTTCATTACAATAATTGATATCAGAGTAAGATCAACGTGATGATGTCTGCAATCAAGTTTGATATTTAGAAGTTCGATGGTGTCATCAATTTCAGCAGGTGACAGATTAGGATGAACGCCATTCTGACCAGAGCGGGTTGAATAAAGCACTACTTGGAAAGGAGAAAAAGCTTAAAATATGGAGGAAAAAAACTTAATAGGCGTTGGATGAGAACGCCTTGACGGCTATTCATTTTGATTGACGGAGGAAGTGTTGAATGAATTTTCTTCGGAGAAAACATCATTTTGTGAGAGCAATTTCAGGATCATTATCTAAAGAAGTCGTTGGCGATCGCTTGATTCTGATGCAACATCTCTTTCTTTTTCGCATACATGAAGGTACATCTAACAAGTCTCACATTGTAGAGTTTATCTCTATTATCAATGAGTTGATAAGATAAAGTTAATATAGAAGATAAGAATCATGCACTTCTATTACTATATTTTTTTACTTTTTTTTTATACAAGAGCTTTAGGGAAGCTATCATTTATAGAGTCAAATTAACTATAAAAGTCAATGGGGTCAAAGAACATCTACTAAATAAGGACAAAATTGACAAGCAGTTGACGATGGAGTCTCATCGTGATGATTTCGGGCAAGTTTTCTTTACAAAGGAGAAGAGTAATAATGAAAGTTCAACGGGTAACCTGAAACACAAGAATTTGGTGTACAACTGGTGTCACAAGAAGGGGCATATTAGAGCTGATCATTGAACTCGCAAAAAAATAAGAAGAAGCTAATACCATTGAACTGGCTGAAGGGGATGAAGATAAGTGTGACGTTCTATCTGTTACAGACAGTTCGATCAGTAACAAAGATAGATACATTATTGATTTTGAATGTTCACAGCATATCAATTCTGATAGGAAGATTTCTCCTCATACACTTCGGCTCAAGGGGTGTGGTATTCATGAAAATTTCTGTTACAAGAAAGGTGATTGGTGAAGGAACAATTCAGTTTCATTCTCATGATGGATGTATCATTACTTTTAAGGCTTTTGTTATGTTTCCGTATCAAGGTACAATCTCATATCTCTTGGAGTCCTACATGGAGAAGGGTTCAATTTTAGTTCTGAAGTTGATCTTATGAAAGTTTTCAAATATGCCCATGCGAAGTTTCAAGTCGAGTGTGTCAGAAATGTTTACATATTGTGAAATTCGGAGGTTACAGTTAGTGAATTGCAGTTATCCTCGGCTTCAAGATCGGAGGTTGTGAAACAATTGGAGACTACGATGATTTCGAGCTCGAATGCTGAAGGCAGATTGGGACTGCGCGGCATCGACGCACAACAAGAAAGTGTAGATCATTACTCCTGTGTTGGAGCAAATTCTCATAAATCCTGTGTAGATCAAAGAGATCGTTGGGCGATCAAGTTCAGATCGGGCATGAACTTGTTCGATCTAATCAAGTTGTGAATCTCATGCGGGAGTTATGAAGAAGAGGGAGTGAGATAGAGATGAAGTTTAAAGTTGTTCAATTGTGCATTGATATGAGCACATGGAGCAGTAGTTATTCTTATATTTGGACGTATTCAAATCAAAGGAGAGATTGTTAGGATTGTGACTTGAATACGTCATGAAGGTAGACGAAGCTTTAGAGGTTGAATAATGGACGAGCACGAAGAGTAGCAGCAGACTAGTCGACTACTGACGACTCAGTAGTTGACTAACGGCGCAAATAAAAAGTGGGACGTCTCAGTAGTTGATTTACAACAATGATTAGTCGACTAATACATTAGTCGACTAATTTGGCACATAAGTCAACTAATAAGGCGTTGCTGATAGTTTTCTTTTCTGAATCTGTTTCAATTTGAGTTGAACTTGAGTTTTCTTCTTTTCTGAGCGAGTGTTGTTCAAGAGTCTATAAATAACCCTTTGGGGGTGGCTTTCAATGTATTCTAAGCGTGATAAAGAAAAAGTAAGATTCGTGAGAGAAATTTTAACCATAAGGGTTTGCTGTTCTAGACAGCCATCAAGGGGCTAGTAATCTTCTTAGTAAAAGGTGTGAGTATTTCTCATTATACTCCTCCAAAGTTTTAATAAAGTTTCTCCCTTCTCTCGTGGATGTACACACTATCTGTTTGATCGGTGGAATCACGTTAAATTGTGTGTTAGTTTTCTCTACTTCGGAATATCTTATCTCTTCTTCTCTTCTTCACGTTGCACGATGATCTGATTTTTTTATTTTTCCGATGTGTCGATTCCAACAATTGGTATCAGAGAATTTCCGTTCATTGCAACAGTGTTATGGAACCCAACCATAGTTGTTCATCATTTGGTGTAAACTCTGGTGGCATTATAACGAACTCATCGAGATGATGCAAAGGAAGCAATTGTACTGGTGACTCCCTACAATACTGAGAACATTCAACTATGTGAAGCATTATCAGTTTATCACTAGGCCTTGCATACTCAATTTTCTCGTTCCTCAGGAGAGTTACCTGGCTTGCGAAGGAAGTTGTGTGGCTTGCTGCAGATTCTCAACACACGGAGTATAACTGCAGTCGCAGCATGGCTGAAAGAATACCATAATCCTGTTTTCTTCGGTGATTTACGGAGAGCAGATTTTGGCATGTGTTATGAAAAGAATATTCATCATCAACAAGACAATAAACATTTTAAGGAAACTAATTATAATGTTTTCAAGCGTTCTTGAACCATGGCTGCTGCTCTTGTATTTAAGGTGACAGAAAATAAGGAAAGAAGTGGAAGGGATGGACTTGATATATATATATATATAATATATATATATATATATATATATATATATATATATATATATATGCAGAGGGATCCCCAGTGGCCAAATGCCCAACCTTGACCTTATCAATACTCTACATTATTTGGCAGTTTACAGGCAAGGTTTGAAAGCGGTGGTTGAGACAGTACGTTCTCTACTTGACTTTGCATACCTCAAAACTTATTGCTAAGATACTGCAAGGACTAACCAAACTAGCTAAAAACTTAAATCCAGGACGGAAATTTGAAGCCACAACTGCTGAATTTGTTGAAGGCACTAATACACTTGCAAGCTCAATTTTTCATCAGGTAACATGAAGTGACTTCTAATGTTTCTTGATATCGTTAAAACTATAATTGCCATAGATATTATAAAGCTTATTTAGTGTTCTTTCAATGTGCAGGCACTTGGGGTGACTACTGTGTCCCACGGCATTTTTTATGATTACCAAGTGGACGCTATTACTTTACAACTCTCACCCGGGCATATTTGCATAATAAAAATGCTCAATCTGCATTTCTTTTGAGTGGCAGGTTCGTAGCTATGATGTCAATAATTTGAATACGAGAGTTGCAAATATTTATGACAAAATTTAAATCAATATGATGGCAATAATTATTATTTATGACAATATTTTTAAATATAGCAATTATGATAACAATCTAAATTTAGCAATAATGAGAGCAATTTAAATTTAGTAATCATGATAACAATTTAAATTTAGTAATTATGATTATTTAACAAATTGCAGGAAATGGATAATTCCAGGAACTTTCAATTTCAAGAAATACAGATTTTATATCTGAGTCTTCTAGATTTTGGGCTTTTACTTTATTTTCCAGGAATTTTCAGTCTTCTAAATTTTGTATTAAATGAGGTATTTAAAGCATAAATCTCAAACAAATTATACTGCAATATTTCAATCTAAATAAGTTAAAATGAGAGAGAAATTTCTGGCTGATGAAAGAGCAGTTGTGCCTTAGAAGACTAAGACCTGCCTTATCGCTCGGACATGAATCATCTGCCATCAACTAGCGATAAAAGTCTCGAGAAAGACACCAGCACCCACCTTGAGCGTAGCCCAAGTCTTTGAGTGTAAATTAGAATTGATCAGGGCTCGCGCATACACACGCTGGGCCAGAGTAGGCGCGTGCGTGGTTAACCCAACCCAAAACCCACAAAACACATAACAAATAGGGTGAGAAAGGAATAGTATATAAACCACTCTCCTTCTCATCTCATATCCAATGTGGGACTAAACATATAAGCTAAATGATCGCAAGTGGAAAAACTCAAGCTTTCCCATGGGATGTGTTCATTCAAACCCAACAATTTTCTTGGGATTCATCCATTCTTGTGAATGGTACAAGTGTTGTCATCCATAGCAATTGGATTTCCCATGCTAAGGATCATCCACTAATATGGAAAATGCCATCCAAGTCTTGCATGTGATAATTCACTTACATAGGAGAGTGGCAGGAATCTTTTACTGTCTCACATAGCATTATCACAGTTTATATCCAAGAGCTTTTAGTTCTATATAGTTTGTTTGGCTGTGTCGAAGATGTTTTAAACTGTTGATAACTTTATGCAGGTTGATTGAAGGAGTCATACGCTCAGAGAAGAACCTACTTGAAAACTTCCGCCAATCATTTATCCTCTATTTCTTAACTGCTCCTAATTATCTGTTGGGGTCTATATGATTTCATTTGCACTGCTTGTGGCTCCTCTTCCCATTGTTGCTGCAGCTCTTTTTTCTGCTAGTAAAAGAAAAGGGTGCAATTCACCAGAAACCTCAAACAAGGTTGCAGAGGTAGTGAGTCTGACTCATGGAAATGGATCCATGCTGCAAAAGTAGTGTTCATGATTCACCTATGGGCTGGCATTGTCTCGTTAGAACCTTATCAAATCTCCCAACTCTCTGGCATGACCACCACAGAAAGCATGCTCGTGTGGGTTGCTCTTTCCATCTTTGCACTTGTCATCTTGTACCATATCATGGGTTCTCCTTACTCGTGTTCTTCCAGACATGGTGAATGGGAGGTTCTGAAGGCCGTGACAATTGCTGCTGCGGCATAGGATTGAGCCTCATTTCAATCATTAATTTTCTACAGCTCAGATTGGAGCCATGGTTCTTGTTCCATGTGCCTGACGGTGCGACCTTTTAGGAGGCAGGTTCAGGTAGCTCTGAGTTTGAGATTAATTCTTCTTGCTTCCAACCTAGCATTTGGGTTTGCGGGATTTCCTCCTGCTAGATTCCTGATACCGAAAGGCCTGTCTAGGGGATTTGGAAGGGTTACCATTGGAAACTTCTGGGATTGGTCAGAGTTCCTTTGTCGTGGAACAGCAGCATCTCTGTACCTGCTTCTTATCCATCTTCCTTGTGGGGTTTTATGCATGCTCATAGTAATGCATCTTTGACGATTAAGGATTTATTTTTTTTGAGATGTTCCATATGACGAATCATCATTTTTTGTTTGCAACTCTTCCCTGGTGCCACTATGCTGGGTTGAAACAAGAATGATAAGCTGTGGTTGGACCTGTTTTGCACTGTGCCTGTTTTGTGATTCAACAAGCCCTTTAATTCCCTTCAGGGTGGTAAAAGAAATTTCTATTAAAGCTTTCTGGGCATGGATTCGGGAAAACAAGATGATAAGTTGTTCCCGCTAGCTGTCCTTTTTGGATCGGGAATGGAGCGTATGATTTAGTGATTTCTTCCTTTGTGTGTTTCTAGATCAGTAACATAAAATGCTCCTTTGCCCAATGGGGTAGAAATGATAAATGTGAGACATGTTTTCCGTTACACTGATATTGTCTTTCATTCTATGTCTTGTATATTGTTTCTTCCTACTTGTTTTATCACCGTGGAGAACTCAACTGCCATTACTCTCCAGGTACTGGCACACATTACATCTGTCCTTGCGAGGTCAAAACTAGACAGCCGAAAGGTCTACAAATAAGACGTTCGATGGGGGGCTCAATGTTTTGGTATATTATATGGATTCCATCTATATTCTCAAGGTACGAATATTTGCCTATCTATCTATAATATTTCAATAATACACACATGTGCCTTCACACACTGCTTTGTATTCCATATAGTGTGTCAAGAAATTTGGAATGCTTTCCTAGGTCAGCCTTCCTATGCATGTTCAATACATCTAGTTGACCTATTGGACTGCGGATAATTGGTGTGGACAACTTTTATACAATGCATGGCTGATTGTTCTCTTCATTACCTGCAGTGCCATTTGAACTATTTCTATATGTGATATTTGAGCCTTGGATATTGGAAATTACGGAGTATTGGGGATGTGGAGGTTAAGTATTTCTATTTACCATGTTTAACACTATGTTGGTATGAGTATGGTCTGAATAATTTCTCAAATGTGGTAAACTTCAAATTTTCCCTACTTTGTTGGGCCATTTCTGAGGCAAACTTCAAAACTAACCTTCTGTTTTACTCTCGAATATGTTCACAGCCAATTTTTTTGTTTGTAATCTCAGATTATAACTTCAAAGTTGTGTGAATTTTTGGATTATGCTCTCGAGTGTGGTATTGTACCTGAGGTCCTGAACTGTGTGTTCATAGCTCTCTACAACTTGTTATGTGTGTGTACACTTGTGTCATTCCGGAAGGATTCGAGGCTGAATCTTTCCCACTCAAATACAACCGTACAACATCCGAATGCAAGATCCATTCCGTTGAAGGTGATATACATTATTTCAAGTATCTAAAAATAAAAATCATATATTTTTAATACTTTTTATCTATCCATCAAGTCGGCACAAAATGAATGATCGAAAATAGCATATTGCTTAGATCTACATCTTTATGCGGCAAATTCTCGATCCAACCATTTCATCGTGATCTAAACACTTAAAAAGTCTCACATACCAATTTTTGTTAGATTTTAAATCATATACACCATTAAACTAACTAATTCATTATTTCGATCATTTATTTTGCACCTACTTAAATAACTTGCTATTTCTGCTTCTAGGACAATTTTTTGAATAAATACACTTTTATAATTTAATTTCAAAAACATCATCTCCCAAATTTATTTTCAAAAAATGACCTCTGACATGTTACGTAGGACCCACGTCGACAATGGGTCGTTTCGCCCTGCTAGTGTGGCGTGCTCTGTCGGCGGTGTTTGGCATTTTTGGTCCGAGGTTGACAACCCTGGATCAAGTTTTTATTTATTTATTTCAGATTCTTTTCTCGGTTCAGGGTTGGCAACCCCGAATCTAAAATGAAGCTTATTTTTTTAGCTTCCAAAACTTGGTCTGAGGTTGCTAACTTTGAACTAATAATGAGTCATTTTTTTTGCTTCGAATGCTTCGTATAGAGTTGGCAACCTCGGACCAAATTCAATTCAATCTAGAAAACTCTCATTTTGAACTGAGAATGAGCTTTCAAAGCTTTGGCAGGTCATACTGATATTCATTCTTAAATTTTGTCCCTGTTTAACAAAAATCACAATTCGAAATAAGAGTAATTTTTTCAACAAATTAATTTAGTAATATATATTACAAATCATATCAAACTCAAAATCTTAAATTTCAATCATATCAAACTCATATATCAATAATACAGGTCATATAAAACTCATTTCACAACTCATATCAAAATAACAAATTTCAGCTCATATCAAACTCATATATCAACGATAAAGTTATATAAAATCTCAATATACACAAGCTAATGCACGTGAAAGTCTACCATACTCTTGGCTTCGTCCTCACCCATGTACATGGGCAATTTGGGAATGTGGTTACATGTGTGTTGGGATGGCCCAACATCATCCTCAGCTCCTCGACGACATCGATACATCCTAACAGGTGATTGAGACGGTTCGGGCTCTATTTCTAGGGTCCTTGTTATTATTTCGATGTTGTGTATGTCGTGTAGTCACGGGCTGAGAAGTCCAAGCTCGTCCTGTACCGCCTTAAACTCTGTATATAGTGACTGTCGCACACGTCGTGTTTAACTATTGGGCTATTTGACGCACCAGGTGAACATGCAAATCAGTGCTTTCCTAACAGCTCTTTGATGAAAGTGGACATCTTCTGGAATATCGAGACCCTTTGAGTCTCCTCCATCAAAACCTCATCCACCATGTTCCCCACATAGATCAATCCATCTGCTTGTATCATAAATTTTAATAAAATCATGTAACATATTACAAATTTAATTTTTTTTATGAGAATTGTGTTAAGATATTGCTGACTCCTACTCATGTATAACATCAGCTCGTAAGTGACTGGCGGATTGACACGCTGAATAATCTAGCGACCAGTGATCCCCAATACTAGCTCATATAGTTTGCGAAAAGTGTGATTGAATGTCTCTGACTCTGAAGTTGATTAACCTGATCGTGCCATTAGCTTATATAGCACTGAGCTCCTATCTCCAATCACATCGACGCTTGCTGAAACGGTCTATCCGAGCCAATTGGTCGACACCATCAAGAATATGTTGCATAAACTCAAACTGACGAAGTACTTTGGAGCATGCAGCTCCACAATCTCAAAACAGATAATTGGCATCCAAGTCCGTCATATCTGAGACATTCTCTACAAACTGGGGGTAAACTCTCTAGGATCTCATGTGTATAACTCTCAAATAACCTCAAAACTGTTTAGCACATCGAGCTCATTTCTGTAGAACATTAAGTCTCTCTGTAGAGTGGTCTTTTTGACATTCTAATTGTACCACACCATACTATTAAAATAGAAGAAATATTTAAATAGATACATCTATTTAAATTGAGTACACTGAATTTTACATGCATTTAAGTGGTAGCTAACCAACCTGAATAGTCTGTCTGAGGGTGGGTCGACCAATAGATAGTCTCTCTCGAGATCATAACTGATTAAACAACGTGAGTACATGTTAAATCAATTTCATATATGTAATTAATATTATATAAGTACAAACAAATAAATTACGCTTTACCAGCAAAAATGTTAAAGGACTATAGAGCTATGAAGTTCGCATAATAGAAACTTTATGTAATCCTTGTGCAAATATGCTAAGACAACACTATCCCAATACACGACACCACATGCATTGAAGTCCTCCAAAAGAGGTAACCATCTCAGATGTGTCTTATTTGTAGAGTGATCTGAAAATAAAGTAGTACTGATCATGTGCAGGATATAACCATGTGCATGATATTGGACATGCACATCTGTAAATGGATTCACGTTGAGTTGCTGACGAAGCCACGTTAACTTTAACGTCCACCCGTCATAGCCGTCGGGGGAGACTTTATACCCAACAATCTCTTACACTCTACAACCCATTCTCTATCATTTATCTTTGTAACATGTGGATCATCTATGCATAGCTCAAAAAGAATCGCCACATCATGCAATATAGTAGTCATCTACCACACTCTAAGATGAAATTTTGATGTTTCGGGTCTCCATCTCTCTTTTAAAGTCATAAGCAATGGTCAATCAAGTCTCACCCACCTCAATTGAGAAGTAATGAAAAATCTTGCCTGTCTAACCTACTCAATGACATGGTGATCCACCAGAATCCACTCTTGATGTGACCGTGAATGATCTAAACACTCAATGACCTGAAGATCCTACAGTTTTGCACATAAATTATAATTACTTAACTTTCACAAAAATGTACAATTCTAATATTCAACTTAACATTCATAAAGAGATATCCAGTTCGAGTTGGTCTTAGCAGATCGATGTGTATCCTGCAAGTAAAGAACATCAGAGCTGACTGACCCAAGGTCCATTGGTGTCTCGCTTGCATGTAGTTTCGAATTTAACAATTATAATCAAATTTAACTATTATTATTCTAAACTCTAACAATTTATTTAGATACTAACATATTACGTCAATAACTTATTTAGCTACTAACGTATTACATCAATAATTTATTTAGATACTAATATACTTACATATTATATGCCAAAAATATTTGACTCTCATCTATGCGTGGAATGTTTTATATACCGGTGACGTGAAACTCGTTGATTCATTATCCAAATCTATCGTACACGAGGAGTTCTTCATAGCCTTCAGTCAATTGATGACGAACAAAATCTTTCTTCGCATATAACTCTATAGTATTAACGAACAGGTACAATTCAAGTATAGCATGTGTCATCATCATCTCATATTTCTATTGATTGGTAATGCTTGTGTGCCACTGGCCACTTGCATATTAAGTGAATTTGATGATCTTTTGGATTTTGGTGATTTGGTGGAGTTTCTTCACCAATCGCGCCTTATATTGATTTTCTCATTATCATGGCTTCTACTATTCCATCAAGATAAGTTGATTTATTCCCTAACTATTATTTGTTTACTATTAAACTAACAAAGAAGAGGGATATTGACATTAGACATTGTACTTAATTTAATGGATGAAAAAAATATTGTCACGTTGCTCTAACTACTAGAATTTAACCAAAAATAAAAATATTAAAGTCGTTGAAAATAACTAAAGCATTACAAAGACATTTACCTCAAAATAAACACTATCACCGAAGAAAAGACGCACCTGAAGAAAAGACGGGAATGTTCATTCCTTTTAGCTAAATCTACATGGATATAATTGCACAAAAGTAAGATGAATTTTAAGACTAATTTTGAGAGAGAAAGAGAGAGATGGGGGTGGGAGGGAAAGAGAGGAGAGAGACAAATTGGGGGGGGGGGATAGAAAGGGCAAATTAAGAGAGGGAGGGAGAGGCTGGATGAGAGATAGACCTACCGTCTCGGTGGCAGGCAACGAGCGACAAGCAACGTGAGGTCGAGCGGCGGGCAATGCGAGGTCGAGAGGGTTAGGGCACAAGACTGAGAGAGAGGGGAAGAAATAAGAGGGGGAAGAAAACAGTAAAAATAAGACAAATAGAGAGTGACAGTAAAAAGAGTCAACATGCGTGTGGGGCCCACAATAAAAATGTTAAGTTAGGGGTTGCCACCCCTAGTAAAGAAACCCGAGTCTTAGTCATGGAACTTCCCGAGCCCCGGTGAAGGAATTGATTTTCAGCGAAGAAATTTATCCAACTTGGGCAACCTCGGACTAAGAATTTATTTATTTTTAGTGTTTTCTCTAGGTTTGGGTTTGACAACCTGGACAAAGAGTTAAGCTCTATTTTGAGCTTCTATGCTCGGTAGGGGTGGCAGACGGGTCGCGACCCGTCAGACCCGACCCGACCCAAAGTTAGCGGGTCTGGGTTTGGGCTAATCGGGTTTGGGTCGTAATCGGGTCAACCCGTCTGACCCGATTATTAAATGGGTCGGGTCGACCCAAACCCGCCAGACCAGATTATTCTATCTTCTCCTCAGCCTCCTCCCCTTGATCTCCTCCTCTGCCGCCCCCGCCTCCTCCCCTTCGCCTAAATCAATTTGTCAAAAAATATGTGTAAGACCAGTTTTGAACCCGTGGCCTCTAATGTGTGGAGTTTAGTGTGATGACTACTATACCACCCAACAATTTGGTAATAAAGTGTAAAGAAATTGTATTTAAAATTTAATAATCGGGTCAAATTGGTAGGGTCGGGTCTGGTCTGAATTTTTGACCCGTATAATAATCGGGTCGGGTCGACTATTATATGGGTCGAGCAGTAATCTGGTCGGATCGACCCGACCCGACCCAATTGCCACCCCTAATGCTCGGTCTAGGGTTGACTCAACCCCAGACCAAGAGTAAAGCTGAAAATAGAGTTTCATTCTTAGTCCGAGGTTGCCAACTCCGACAAAGAAGCTAAAATAAATACTTGGTTCGGGGTTGACAATCTTGGATCAAGAAATGTGAAACACTCTCGAACAGAAAACGCCACGCGGGCGGTCAAAATGGCCAACTGCCTACGTGGCATATTGGTTTTTAGAAATAAATTTGAGGAGGTTGCCTTTTCGAATTAAATTTTAAAACGGGATTTATTCAAAAAATTACCCTTGCTTCTTTATGCATTGATGCTACCTAGTTTTTCAGAGCTTTTCATCTGGAGGCAAACTTCAAGATTTATTTACTGCAGGAGTAAAATTTCTGGTACTTGCAATCTTCCACATTTCATATCTCCTCATATTACATATGTTCACTGTTGCACTTGACAAAACTGGGATGCTGAGGCATATTACAGTGCAGCTCCCTAGTATATCAGTCACTACAAAAGCAAAGTACTAGGCAAACACCAACTTTGTTGTTCGGAGGAACATGAAAACACACAGAACATTATTAACAAAAGTCTGGAATCTTGTGGCCCTCAACTGAACTTTGGCAAATTGCAGCTGGACCTCTATAATCTCTTCTTTGCAGCTGTGGACTTGCTGGACCTCACATCTTCGCTTTCCTCTTCATCTGAGAAGGCAAAGTGCTCGCGGTAGAGCCCCAGAACAGTCTTCCGTTGTTCTCCCCAGATGTGATCCTTGTCTTCAGGGATGGCAGTCCTCTGTTGCAACTCAGAGTGCTGTACCTTGAGTTCCATGAGGAGGCCATTTGAAAGTTGTAGAAAATTGTATCTCAGTTCTTTTTTTTTCCCCTTTTTTCCCTTTGAAGATTGTAATCTCTCATCTTCTACACTGTTACAAATTTTTCAAAGGTTTGATCTCACAATTCAGTCTTGTTTTGATATCTAAGTTTGAAAGTTATAGCAAAGGATTGTGAACTTTTCAGCGGTATTATATTGATTGTCCTGCAATTTACCAAAATTTTGATGCCTATTCACAAGCTAGCCGTTGGGTATGGATTCAAAAAGCCCACGGCTAGTTCTGCATTGAAAAGGGGTGAGAATACTTCTTTTTTATTAATTTTTTTTCAGTGGACTCATTAATGGAGAGGGTGATGGCTTCCTTATGCTCACCCCCGCCCCTCTAATCAATGCCGGGGACAAGGAAACACCTCAAATACTAGATTGGGAAACAAACATTGTATTATGGATTTCTTGCTCAAAATCATTGTAGATTGATTGCTGACACGGTAAAAAATCAGTATTTTGTCAGATTTGAAAACAAACAGGCCCTACGGCCTGTGGGGTTTTGATAGGGCCGGCCCATCTGTTGGTCTGGAGTTAGGCCTGGCCCGGCTAGTTTTGGTTCTGAACTCACGAATCTGCGGCCCGTCGCCTGCAATGTAAGATTCAAATTTCATGAACACCTGGCGCTCGATAATAAAACCCATATTTCCATCTATATCCCCGACCTCTGATTCCCCACCTCCTCGACTTTCAACTAACAAAACCCTAACCCTAACCCCTCCCCCTCACAAAATCCTCGACCCCAATCTTCAAAAAGCTCGGGTTAGGGTTCAAATCTCCACTCTTCCACCTCCGCAACAATGGATTCTGTCCTCATCGAGTCCCCAATCTCGGCGGCGAAGGCCCCCAACTTCGGCCCCGTCTTCAACCCCCCAACTACGGCTCCATGCTCAAGGAGTCGATCGACCGCTTCCTGAGCTCAATCCACAACGAAACCCGAGATTTCTCGGCGTTCCGCTCGATCTTCTCTCGATTGCTCCAGTCCAGCGCCGATCCTCCGCTCGAAGTCATCTGGTTCTACTCCGCGATCGACTACCACGAGATTCTCTCTTCGTCCGAGAGTCCGCTCGATCGAGTTCGAGCCATCAAGAACCTGCTTCAGTTTTTGGCGGCTTGCTCCGCTCCTTGCGGAGGGTTGAAGTCCGTTGCTTTGCTGGCTCCGGCCATTTCTGGTGTCTACAGCTGCTTGTTGGAAGAGGGAAGGTCGGTGGGAAGGCGGCGAAGAAGTTGAAGAAGGAGATTGAGGGGCTAGTCGAAGGGATTCTTAGTTACATCAGCATTTGCAGTGGAAAGAGTTGGGATGGTGAAGATTTTGGTACTGGGTTGCTTCCTGGTTTTCTTGATTTGGTGAAGGTTTGGACAATGGGAGATCCTGCAATGGGAGTGGATTAGATGTACTTTTTCCATTGGTAAGTGAGGAGATAAGGCAGAGGTTTGATGAAGAAGGGTGTGGAGTTGGGTATTTGGCTGGGTTGTTATTGTGGAGGCTTTCTTGTTGAGGTTATGCTTGAAGGTTCGAGCAGCTGGGGGATCGAGGGAGGAGTTGCAGAAGGA
Source organism: Agave tequilana (assembly GCA_038442645.1). NCBI lineage: Eukaryota > Viridiplantae > Streptophyta > Magnoliopsida > Asparagales > Asparagaceae > Agave > Agave tequilana. The sequence continues at coordinate 189,326 of JAVJIF010006316.1, forward strand.
GTTGAGGGTTTGGGCTGTTAGTTCGGTGACTGTGTTCCAGAATCACATCTTCTTTGGTAATTATCTCCCTCTGCGTGTTGTAGTTTTAGATTTTGTATTGGTTACTTTGTTTCTGTAAGTCAATCTTGGTTTTTAATTTCATTATGTATTCATCAGTTTAATTAGAGCAAGTCGTAGGTTTTTTTTAATCAATATTTGTGTTTAGGTTCATGAATACAGGATTCACAAAAGTGCAATGTGGTTCATATGACTGATAAAATCTTGGGGGGAAAAAATGTTAAGTGGGCTTTCTATCAAATTTTTCCTTGAGAAGCATCAGGGTGGGTCATGTTATAATGTTTGTGCTTGTGAAGAACTTTGTCTCCATGGAAGTTTAGTATCACAATGTAGAGTGCATGAATACCACTAGAAATAGCAAAAGATAAAGCAAACAATGTAAAAAACTTGTAACAATTTAATTTTGCTGAACTAAAAAAGGAAGTTGAATTTTCCTTAAATTACCCCGGAACAAGCTGTGCTGACTGTTTTCTTATGCTTTTTTTTCGTCAATGATAAAATTTCTGATAAAGTGATGAAGCATGAAGTCATTGCATTCTTTGTTTCCTGTCTTTCTCTTCTTCTGGCTCTCTCTGAAGGATGTTTTTCCAGTAACATTGAAGTTCCATTTTCTGATTAGATTCTGATTTCTGCATGGTAAAAAGCGAGATATTGCTTAGGTTGCTGCTGGACCCGAACACTGCCGGTTGTCTCCCTTTTAGTAAGTAACACTCCAAATACTATGATGAATTTAATTAGTATCCTCCAGCTTGTCCGGGATGTTACATAAACTGTTATTAACCCTCCACTCCTCATCATCTGCGCATGCACACACTCCCATGCTTCAAACCTCCGCGCTGTCACACCATGTATACATTTCTCCCCAACAGCTAGTAAATTATGTATACATGCCATTCATATATAAATATTTCAAGTTTCATATCATTGCCATTCATATATACATATTTCAAGTCCATATCATGCCATTCATATATGTGCCTTTCAGGTTTTCCATTTCTATTTAGAAACATCTTTGAGTCTGCCAATGTATTGTTCTAGTTAGATCTCCAATTAACACCACACCTTCATATATTATATATATATATATAATATATATATATATATATATATATATATATAATATATATATATATATATATATATATTTCAATTTTTCCACATCTATAAAGCAAACAGGTTTACCAAAATGAAATTATGTTTCTAGTTAACACATTGACAAATTGAACTTATTATGCTCTTTTTATATATGATAAAGGATGCTCCGTTCTTTTGTCTGTGAAGAGCTGAATATGAATTTTATTTCAAGGCTTAGTATCTACAGGGTGATAAGAAGGAAAAAAATCCATTTTTTAAAGTTGTAACTTATCATGCAAAAGCGACAGCATCAATGGTGTGTTGTTCAAAACTTCATGATTTCTATTTTTACTATCTTGATGAAACAAGTAATCTTTATATAGAAAGCGTTATGGATTGGAATATGGTTGGATCGTACAATCTATGCTTTGATGTTACAACTTGAATCATGGACCCAACAGTTGAACTATTTGAAGAGTTTATCTTTCAATTTAACTTTTCACTTGTCATTAAAGGGATTGCTGCCTCTGCAATGGCAGCTAATGGCTTGTTAAGAATGTACAAAATTTATAAAATATACTAAAGGAAACCCGAAATGTTCCCTTTTAACATTCTTTTTCTTTTTCTTTATTTTTGTGCCTAAAATCTATCGAAATGTTGAAGTAAATTTATCATGAAAAGTATCCTAAGCAATCTGATTCACGTAGTTTGCTTTCTTAATTTTAAATAATAAAATATGCACATTTCTTTTTATTTAAGAAATTTATGTAATTTTGAGCACAATAATTACCTTATGTTCCTCAATCCTCACCAATAAAAGTTCAGTTCTTTACTGTTTCCCATGATCTTGATATGGGAGGGATTGTTGTATATCACTGGATGTAGAAAGCTAGGTGGTGGTTTATCATGATAAAAATTTATCATTACTCAAAATGTAGTTGCTCTCTGTGCTTTTTTGATAACGGAATCTTGTTATTATCATTAATAAAAGTTGCCATAACTCAGTGTTGTTTGATGTGTTCCATAAGATTCATCCATCAACATACTTGTATATTCAGTTACCTTCAAAAGCATCAAATAAATTGGACGCGTATTTTTTAGTCGTCATTATGTAAGCTTTTTTTTCATCAAATAGGATTCCACAAAAGAATATACACACTTTTATGACCATCACCATTACCCAATTGATTCTGACCAGTATGAGTAAAAGAGGGGGCTTCTCTAAATTACCCGAGACAAGGGAAGTGTTTAGACAAAGAAGCAAGGTGATACAATTTGCTAGGACACATTACCTTTGAAACACAAAATGAGTATCTAATGGAATCACATTGCAAATGCTTATTTTTTCGTGTATAGGTAATATTAGTTTTGAGATGGCAGGAACTCCTGGTCCTAAACTCTTTAATCTCTGTGAGGCTGAGCAGTGGTGGTACTAAGGTTGCAATTTTGTCTTTCCCATTCAGAAAAATGTAAAAAGATGGCCAGAAAGTGTCTCTAGCGAGTTTCTGTCTGAACCTTTCATCAACTTATTTGGTCAATAGTTGGTTGTTAGTTGATGTCCTGACCTGCTGATTCGTTCTGGCTTCTGATTGTTTTACCCTTTTTGAGTCATATCGGTGTATGTGATGAAAAGATAGGTAGGTAATCTAACAAGAATGCCTGTTTAGAGTGCATCCTCGTTAGGGGATCTAGTGATATATGAAGGTGTGTATATCAGTGTTCCCTAATTGCAACCCTTATTAGCATAATAGGTAATTCAAATTACTAAATTAGTGTGCTTCTATACCTCAGCAGTGAGCAATTTATTAATCTGGATTTTGTTTCTTGTCTGGTTAGATTGAGTTTGATGTATTAGGTTTCTTCAAGGTCAAGTTGGACCTGATATATTCAATGTTATAAATCTTTAGACTCTATTAATTCAATTACTAAAATTTGAGTATTAGATTCTTAAGTTTATCTGTTTTTCTTTTTGTTCTAGTTTCATTATATTCAATTTGAGCCTCAGAATATATATATGAGAATTCTAATGGGTTTAGCTCAGAATTGTGGTGATTATCTTCTACATTGTGTAATATCTAATTTGTAAGATGCAAATCCACCATCCATGATAATTTTTCTGTCACCCCACTAGGAACTGTTATGTACATTATTCAGGTGGCTTCCTACATGGAATTTCTCATATCATTTATTAGATGTACATGTCACTTATATTTTTCTTATGGCTGAAAGGATCGATGCTACTGTTGCCCTATTTGTTCCGGCTGCTCTAAGAACACACGAGCAGTTCACAAAGTTTGTGATCTTGCGTTTTCAGGAACATTAATCTTTTATGATTGTACAAGATGTTTTTATGGAGGTTGATGGAACCCATGACAAGGTCTTTGTCATTCTGCTGCTAAATAACTATACAGTCTCTTCCTAGATATTATGATTTTCAAATGCAATATAAAAACATGCTGAAATTAATTATCAACTGTAACCCAACTTTAATGTTAATATTGTGCACAGTTTTTTGCTAGTGAAAGTATAGCTTTATTGACTCTAATAATCTGGATGATTTGCTTCCAGTAAGACCATAATACTGAGTCCTATGTGATGTTGTGTTCTTCATATACAAGAGATTTAGTCGTGCCTCTGACATTCTGGTTTTTCATGGATTTTTTTATGGAAGTAGAGAGAGATTCAAATTGTTCCTGTTGAGGTTCATAAAATGCTTTATCTGCATCTTACTCAGAGCAGTACTCTACTTAGCTATCCTATATTATGGTGTGCCTTCATGTCTGTAATCTTTATGAGAATGCTCGAGTTCAAATAGTATGACCTTACCTGAAAACCTGTCTTTCTCAGGATTCTAAAGATGAGAACCTTTACGAGACATCCTCCATGACATTGTGATATTGGTAGACTATTCTTTCTTAACCCTGGAAAGAATGTTGATCAGTCGTATGATTTTATGAGGTGTCTTGCTGTCAGAAGGTTGATATTTGTGCATGATGCCATCCGAATTGCCAGGTAAGGAGTTACAACGAGTTCTTGAGAATTTTCCAGGTGTTGGTTGTTAACATGCATGATTTTCTCCAATTTAACAACAGGGAAAAAGGGGATCATGGGAAAGCAATTTCGCATATGAGTGCATTTTCAACCTCCTGTCTGCCCCATCAAATAATTAAGTGGTTGCTAGTCAAACTGGCATAGAAAGGACTAAGAAGCCAGATGTTAACACACCTCAAGTTGTTCTCGGTGAGTATCTTCTTGTTCATGTTATTACATATTCTCTTGGGTTGTCTCCCAAAAAAATTTTTTTTTTTTTGATTAGAAACTATTATGTTCCCACAGAGTGGCTTGTGAGTCTTGAGGATCAAGGACTGAGTTTTTGAGGATAGCTCACAAAAACTTCGCACCAGGTTGATGCTGGACCAAGTCAAAAGCTGCTCGTGATGGCAAGGGAACAGGTGGTGTTGATCTCTTCTTTGTTGACAACAAGGGGCATGCTGCTGGGGATCAGGAATGCGCCAGCGGATGATGCTGCATTTTTGTCTGCTGCTCGGTCAATGAAATCACCTGCGAGCAACAACGGGAGGAAGGAAAGGATTGGGCGCAAAGAGGAAGCACACGGTGAAGTTTATCAAGTACAGGTCCATGGCATTCAGTGGAAGATTTCCTTTCCTCTTCAGTAGCCGATGGAGTGAGCAGTGGTAGCGAGGTAGACAAACCGCCTTCTGGTGAATACAAAATGGAAAGAGAACTAAATGGATGAATACCGAAGAATGCGTTAGAGTTAGTTTGGTGGGAAGAACCATCTTTGGTGTATTTTGGTGCATATTCGCGATATATTTTCCTTCATCAAGAGGCTTGAGGCCGGTGCTGTTTCTTTTCTCAGTATGTAACGATTTACGTTGTCAAAAGGTTTGGACATGCTTTTTGTTGTGCTATAATTACACGTTAGAGGTGTGACTGCAAATGTAGCAATAGAGCTACAGAATTTCGATATAGTGTATGAACTATGACCCCCATATAGAGATATCTATTAAGAACTTCAAAGTACTGATGAATACTTTTTGAGGGTATTCTTGATTGCTTGCTTGTGCTAGCTAGTGTAATTCAGACTCTTGATTACATTTGCCCGAGAACAAATTACAATTATATTCTAATTTGATGTGCTTTCTCTTTAATAAGAAACGTTAAAATAATTAGACGATCTATTAAATTTAATTATCTGGAATGAACTATCATAAGCTAAAGTTAATGCAATTTAATTACAAGTAAATAGCAAAATCCAATTCTCGAGACATCAAATGTCGGCAGATAAGAAACATGAATGTATGCAATCAATAATGAGCTGGACAAAATGCACACAACCAAAATTAATGCACCGCTTTTAATTTCCCTCTTTTATGATCAAATATAAATAAATTGCATCACTAATTAAGGGCTATTTGGTTGCAAGAAGTGGGCGGAAATAGGGAAATAGGAAAAGTATAATTGCTCACTTCACTATCTATCCACACACCGAAAAAGAAAATAAGAAAACATCTCTTCCTTTTTATCTTTTCTCTTTATACAACCATTTCCTCACTTTCAGAGTGCTACAGTTAATTTTGTGGTCATGTAAATCTCATTTGTGATAAATTGTGCACAAAACAGTTAATTTTTTGACCATATAAATCTCACTTGCATTCTAATTACAGTTTATTTTTTTATTTTTCTTAATTAATTTTTATTTTATATTATTTTAACGGTCAACTTTGTGGTCAACTTTTCCACTTCCACTTTCACAGTACCATCTACATACCGAAAAAGACAAAATATTTTCCCCATACTTCCCAATAACATCTAAACACCAGAAAACTTACTAACCATTCCCAAGTTCCAAAGGAATTATTACTACTTCTTCAATTCCTCACTTCCTCACTTCAACCCTAACCAAACAGGCCTAAGTCGGTCAGTTCGGCCGGATCCAAACGTTCACTCTCGAATATGGACCCATGATGGTGCCAAATTTAGAATTTTCAATAGAACCACACATTAGTGGTCCTATTTCCAAAGTTAGGGTTAGATTTTTTGTACCTCCTTCTATATACAATAAGACAATATTTAAAGTGAAAATGACATGTCAACTGCATTCATGGGCTCAATTTCTTTATGGCCCATGCAACTTCTAGCGAGCTAATGCAAACTTTAATAGATTCACGAAACATCATTAGACTCTACCATCACTATTTATCTGTTGATCTCCAGATTTGCATGAAAAGAAAGTTAATATAATTCTCTAATAAGAATATGTTTTATATAAAATCTTGTTTTGTATGTTTGAGCCGCACGTGTTTGGTTGCAAGGAAGTTGGCGGAAGTAGGAAATGAGGAAGTATAATTGCTCACTTCCTATCTATTCAAACACCGGAAAGGAAAATAAGAAAACCCTTTTTCCTTTTCTTTTTCTCTTTTTACACAATCATTTCCTCACTTCCAGAGTGCTCCAATTATTTTGTGGTCATGTAAGTCTGATTTGTAATAAGTTGTAGCACAAAGCAGTTAATTTTTTGATCATATAAATCTCACCTGCATTCTAATAACAATCCATTTTTTATTTTTCTTAATTAATTTTTTTTTAATATTATTTTGCGGTCAACTTTGTGGACAACTTTTTCACTTCCACTTACACATTGCCATCCAAACACCGGAAAAGACATAACATTTTTCAAACTACACTTCCCAACAGCATCCAAACACCGAAAAACTTACTAACCAATTCTCAAATTCCAAAGGAACTATTACCACTTCCTCACTTCTTCACTTCCTCACTTCATCGTTAACCAAGCAGGCCAATAACGAAGTAGATTTTTTTGATTTTTCTCCTGGCACCTTTTTTTTATTAGTTTTGTTTTTCTTTAATGTTTCTTTTATCTCTGATAGATTATTTTATTTCTTTTATTTTCTTTTCAACTTATGGGGCTCCTTATTGTCGGTACCAATTTCTTTTACTTAATATGAAAGCCCTTGTTTCATGCTAGAATTTTATATTGCGGTTTCAGGGGAAAAAAAAAAAAAAAAGGATAATCAACAAAAGAAATAAAGCAAAGAAAGAATAGAAAGGAAAAGGGGAAAAAAAAAAATTGCAGCACCAGCCTCGCCAATTATTTTTGGATGCTACAGGTTGATGTGAAGAACAAAGTCTATTCTTATATATTGATTTTTACCATACCATTTCAAAATTTTGATTTCTAAATGAATTATTTCAACCAAAAAAAAACTTTACTTACTTAGATAAGCAACTTACTAAGTCAAAGATGCATTAATACAATTTTTAGTATTGCAAATTTGGTTGCAATATATGTAGCAATTTTTCCCATAGTTTGGAGGGTAAATAATAATCAGATCTTCATCAATAAAACTTGTATCCAAGCCTAGTTTATATATATATATATCCATCTAATTATTTAAGATGTTTGCTTAGATTTTATACATTCTAGAATTCGACTTATAATAAACTTCATGAAAATTTGATCCTGATTGAATTCTTTTTCATATATTAGTTTCTAGACAATTTGTATATCTTTTTACTAAGTAAGAACTGTGAAATTTAAATCCTTCTCATTTGCATGATGCCTTGTTTTCAAGATGGGTTAGAAAGAGAGAGAGAGCAAAGAAAAGAGTCAGTCAGTACTGAGTAGCAATCATGCATGAAAACAAATGTATGCTTTGAAATAAATTTAAGTGTCCCTTTACAAAACAAACATGTGTTGCAATTGACATATATAATAGTGATGCGACACCTATTTGGACAATAATCGAAACTCTCCCCCAATGAGGGTTTTATTTCTTTTTGGTTTGTGCATTTTGTTCAAAATTCCGCCAACCTATGAAATTGGTAATACCCGCACGTGGCCCAGTGACATCTCTGGGTTCCCTAAGAGCATCGCTCACCTACGATGTCTCGAATCTCATGCCGTGCGGACATCGGTCGTCTTCATGCAACCCCCTCTCCCCTTAATTAACGGGAGAAAAAGTCAAATTTATTTCCCCTTTAGCCCAAAAGAAAGAAGAAGAATTTTTTGCTTCAATCACTATTTATTTGCCATGAAAATGATTCTCTACACTTTAAGTCTTAATCATAAATCACTTTCGCTCTCCTTTCTTTTTCTCTCTTTACAAAAATTAGAGTAATTATGATT